>PVLA01002592.1:0-259769 GCA_004027455.1 Hydrochoerus hydrochaeris | reverse complement strand
CCCAGGAATAATATTCTTTCCTGAGGCACAACCCCCTGTGTTCTCTTACAGATGATACAACCTCCCAAAGCCTTATTGGGCCATCGTTGGACTCCTGACACAACTACACCTAACGGATGACAATCCCCGTCAACCCTGGCAGTGCACCATCGCTCGCTGGGATAATCAAAAGGTGGTTCGGAAAGAGACCACCTCAGAAAAACCTCCCTCTCTTCCATGTGGGGAGGCCTTTTTCCTTACATTGCCCCCTTATTAGGCCCATTTATTAGGCCCACTAGCCACTTTACTGTTATTCCTAACTGTTGGCCCCTGCATTTTCCAAAGGATCATGACACTCCTTAAAAATAGGCTTGACGCATTCATGGCCAAGCCCATTCAGGTACATTATCATCAATTGGAGATGGCAGATCAAAAAACTTGGAGGGAAACAACCCCTACAAATGGCCCATGTAATGATGTGTGAGCCAACTGCCCTGAGACACTGGACAGGCAGCCAGAGACAGGCAACTGGGACACATATGTTACGCCACCGGCCGCCTGAGACAGGCACAGGACCAATTGCTGTCCTGCAGGCCCATGACGGATAAGGCCTGGTTGGGTTCATATGAAGAGTCCTTGACCCAAGACAGGCACTGTCCTCACAGGGCCTGCCATACTCTATAAAGTGATAAGGGAGGAGATGTAGGGAGCAGCATGATAGCTTCATGGCTGCCGCTCCATCTCTCCCTCCTGTGGGCATCCAGTGCATCGGCCTACATTTCCCAGGATCCTCTCGCCCCACCCAGGAAATGACGGCGACCCATCCGTAACTTCCCACCCCCGCTTCTTTATAAGCCAGGAACATTGTTCAATAAACGAGGTTTGATTGGGAAACTTCAACTTGCCTCCATCTCTCTCTCTTCACCCTGCCCCCGCCCCGTTTTCCTTCCTCTAGGGGAAACTCACGGATTGGTCCACAGGCCGGATCAACACCTCCCGATACATGCCCTGCCAGGCTGCACATCTGAATGCCGACATCTGCAATGTCTTGGGGCTCTAGGGACCTCACCGTCACCATGTTCACATGTCCAAACTGGTCTCCCCCAACATATTTAAGACAAAGCCCTGGAGGCCGGACTTCTGCTCCAGAATTCTGGATCTGCCATGTTTTTACAAACTGAGTGTTAGGAGGTATGGACTTTCCTTCTCTTATGGTGACATGTTCAACAAAGGACAGAGAGGGCACACTGATGTTTGGGCTTTCAGAGTCATAATAGGCTCCAGTTGCTGCTTGTAAGTTCCAGTGTCATATCCAGAAAGAAGGTGCAGCCGGCCAGGTTGAGCTAGAAGCCAAGCAGCCACTAGAACTCTGAGATGAGCACGTCCTTGTCGGTGGATCCCAGACAGCAGAACTTCCACATCAGCTCAGGTCCAGGACCATGTCCATGCCTCCATGGTGGGGCCCAGACAGCCACTTCCCCACCACCTCACAACCAAGCCACACCACCGCCGTGCCACCAGGCCCAAGGACCCAGAAGGAACCCACTGCCAGGCAGTGCCACGACCCCACTCCTCTAAGGTAGGCCCTGGGCCTCTCACCACCCCATAGGGTACACTCACTCAGCCACTCGCTTTCATGTTCCCTCTGCGTTCCTGTTATTTTTAAAAGATCTTTATTTTCATGATTGCTAGCTAAAATCCTGTCTCCAAGATCTGAAAGTCTGTTTTCAGTTTCTTTCAAGTGATTTTGCCAGCTTTCAATGAGTTTTTTAATTTCCTGGATATCTCTTAGAAGCTGTTTCATGAATTTTAATTCCTTCCTTTATTGTTCATTCAAGGTTTCCATCATTTTCCTATGCTTCTCTTTTTAAGCTATGTCTTCTTTAGATATGCCCAGCAATTCTTTCATTATGGTTGTCATTTCTTCTTTTACCTGAGATAGTATTTCTGATCTGATTACTTTTACAGCCTCATGAAGTTGTGTCTTTACTTCAGCTGCTATCCTTTCAGAAATTTCAGGTGTGTGACTTCCAAGTTCTTCTATGTCCATGTCTCCTAGACTTGTTCTGTGTGGAAGTCAGAGATTGCCATTTGCTCTTTTGCCTTGATACTTTCTTGGGTTCCTTTGGACACACTGGTTGTGGGGTCCCAGGTACTTCCCATGTTGGCTGCTCATCCCAGGTGTAGGGGAATGGGCAGGCACTTGGGTTTCTCCTAACCTAGGTTCCCAGGGAGATGGTGGATACACACACTACCCGGAGACTTCTCAGAGGGCAGCAGGCATGCAGGAGCTTGGCTGGCTCTCTCATCCCACTCTGGTTACCAGTCCCTGATGGTGATGGCAGCCAGCAGGCTTGTGGGAGCACGGTTGGCTGTTTCTCTCAGCCTGGTTTGTTTATAGCTGTACACAATCCAAAATTTATTTTCACCTTTGGTATACAATAAGAATCTAATTTGGGGATGACAATGCACAATGTATATACCATTGTTGCCCTGACTGATGTGTCTTGAAATTTTGTTTTAGTTTTTTTTACCTTCTTTTTTTCTTTTTCTCCTGGAAATATAATGGATTTGAAAAAACAATTTTTAAATTAGAATTAAAAAAAAAATAAGAATCTAGCTTTAAGCCAGGCATGGTGGCATGTAGTCCCAGCACTCACAGGCAGAGGCAGGAGAATTGCTACAAGTCCAGGACCAGCCTTGGCTACACAGTGAACTCAAGGCCAGCCTGTACTATACAGTGAGACCCCACTTCAAAAAAAAAATCTAGGGCTAGGGATTTAGCTGGGTATAAGTGCCTGCCTTATAAGCATGCAGTCATGAGTTCAATCCCCAGTACCCCCCCAAAAAAATCTAACTTTATCTTACTACAGAAAAGCATTGCTACCTAAAGGACAGGAGAAAAATGAGCCAAATCAACAGCAGAGACTCTGACTTCTTAGCCTGGTACAAGTGAGCCTTGTGCCTCACTGGGTTACGGGCCACTGGCATAGCTAACAAAGCATTATTGCTGTATACTCCTGTGAAAGAGGTTCCAGGAGAGATTAGCCAATTAAGAAAAGAAAAAGAGAAAAAAAAAAAAGGACTATGATGATGATTTGTTAAATTCTTTTTTTTTTTAATCAGGAATCAAACTTAGGGCCTTGTGCTTGCCAGGCAGGAGCTGTGCTGCTGAGCTACATCCCCAGGGCTCAGCTACATCCCCAGCCCTCTGACAATAATTTGAATCAGCAGACTGAGTAAAGAACATCTGCCTAGCCCAACGCAGGCAAGATCCATCCAATCAACTAAAATCCCAGAGAGGACAAAAAGACAGGTAAAGGCAAATTGACTCCTGGAGCTTGGACATCCATAGTCTTCTGTCCAAAATTTCAGGCATACTGGTCTTCAAACTCCAAAATGTGTACCAGTAGACCCTCAGCTTCTCAGATCTCCAAGCTCAAACAAAATTACATCATCGGCTCCTTTGCTCTTTCCAATTTGGACAGAGCTACACCACCAGCTTCTCTGATTCTCCAGATTGCAGACACCATGTCATGAGATTTAGTCTCCTTAATCTTGTGAGTCAATTTTCACAATAAATCCCTTCAAAGATAGATAGACAGACAGACAGACGGGTAGAAGATAGATAGATAGATAGATAGATAGATAGATAGATAGATAGATAGACAGACAGGTAGAAGATAGATGGATAGAGAGATAGAGAGAGAGATAGATAGATAGATAGATAGATAGATAGATAGATAGATAGACTTAGTTTTTTTCTTTGGAGAACCCAACACAGCTCCCAGATTTTTCTCCATCCCCTCCTACCTTTCCTGCCCCTTGCACCGCAGAGTTACCGTGATGTAGTAAATATCTCTACATGCTGAGGACAGTAGATGTGATGGGTTCCTTTCCTGATCCCTTTGAGCCAGAGCATACATATCTCAAGATGACAGGTGAAACAAAATAAGTTAGGGAATCTGCTTGGTAAGCTTTATGCCATCCGTACTCTCTGGTTGATCTCCCCGTTCTTCTATTCTTACTGATCCACAGGGTGGTGCCCCTGCTGGCCACTGTGGCTGCTGGCCGATTGCACAGAGGGATGACGCCACTTGGGTAGCTGGCCTTAGCCGCCACACTCCAGCTGAGGCTTCTCCCTCTGGTGTTTGGCACTTCTGTAAGGGAGAGTTTCCCTCTATATACCTCTCTGCTACCTGCCTCTTCTGGAACCCAAATACTCAGAGTCATGCTTGGTCAACTTTTAACAAAGGTGGGCAAATAGTTTCAGAAGATCCTGGGACACAACTGCCCAAGTCAGGCTCCCAACCCTCCCTCTGACCTTTAGCATCTTAGGGAATAAGAACCTAAGAAGAAAAAGGACCAGATCTCAAGAAAGAATTTAGCTTAGCTCCATTCTCCGTGGCCAGGAAAAGGCAATTAGACCGAGAAAGTGTTGAAGGTCACAGCAGGGCTAGAGATACGACCTCTTCAAAGCCAAGCATGGCTGTGTACATCTGTAATCCTAGATCTCTGGCAGGGTGAGGTAGGAGGATCATGAGTTCCAGACCAGCCTGGGCAACTTAGAGACTAACAAGGCCCTGTCGCAAAAAAAAATTTAATTAATTAAAAAAAAAATACTTCCTTGCCTCTACCTCCATCCTCACTCCAGCTGACATCCACAAGACAGGATGGTAAAAGAGCAGGGGTCAGAGGCTAGAATCTATGAGACATTCCAGGCTCCAGGGAAGCGCAAACCAGCAGTCAAGGGAGGAGCCTGACCGCACAGTGGGAAGCGCAGGTGTGGGTGGGATGGAGACATACTATCACCCAGACACGCTGGCCCACACACAGACCACCCGAACGCGCCTTCTGGAAAGGCCTTGGAAGCCACAGGTTGGGACGAGACCCCAAGGCAGCATTACACTGAGTGGCTTTGAAGGTGACACTGTGCCGTTGGAGCCGGGCACCGCACACACCTCACAGCTGGGCCTCGCAGAGGCCCCTGCCACAAGGGGACACGCTGGGAGGTCTTCTCACTGCTGCTTCATAGCCAGCCCTCGACCCCTCAGGATCACATCACGGGAAGGCCCGTGCAGCTCAACCATCCTTGCTTTGGGCCCATGCAGTCGACGCAAGAGGAAGTCATGGGCCTCATGAGGAGGGGCATGAGGCAGACCTGTATCGCAAGCTCATGAAAGGAGAAAACCAGCAAAAGGAAGAAATCTGTCTCCTACCCCAGCATACAAAACCTCCCCGTGCCCAAACCTCGCAGGCTCACAAATTCTCCCTACGCGTCTCCATTACACTCATTCCAGAAAACCACCCGAGTCCATCTCCTCCCAGCGCCCGCCCCCGGCCTTCTCTCGCGGTAATTCTTTGCTCATTTCCTCGCAGCCCTCTGCTAGAATCCACACGTTCTTCTTTGGTTGGCTTTATTTTATTTTTTATTTCCCTTTGGTTTTTTGGTTTCTGATTTTGGTTTTGTCATTGTTTTCTCTTATTTGTTTTGTTTAGGTACTGGAGACTGAACTCAGGGCCTGGTAGGAGCTAAGCACCACTGAGCTAGGTCTCCAGCCCATTCTTCCACTGGGGCCCAGGCATGAAGGCACACACCTGTGGTCCCGGCACTCAGGGAGGCAAAGCCAAGAGAATCGCTAGTTGCAACCCAGCCAAGGCAAATTAGTGACTTAGTTAGACACTGAGTCAAAACAAAAAATTAAAACAGGGCTGGGGGTGTAGGTCAGTGAGAAGGCCCTGAATTTCATCCCAATATCGAAAAGGAAGGAAGGAAGAGAGGGAGGGAGGCAGGCAGGCAGGCAGGTTCAAGTGTTGGGCATACACCTGTAATACCAGCACTTGGACAGCTGAGTTTGAGACACAGCAAGTTCCTGGCCAGCTTGGACTATAGAGAGACCCCCATGGGGGTGGGGGAGAGAAAAGAAGGAAGGAAGAAGGGAGGGAGGGAGTACAGCTTAGTGACAGTGTACTTATTATGTGTGAAGCCCTAGCTTCCATCCGTGGTACCCAAAACAAAACAAAATATTAGACTTCGTGTTTAAACATCTAGATTGGACACAAATAAATAAATAAATAAATAAAATGCTTGCCTAGCAAATGTGAGGCCCTGAGATCAAATGCCAGTTCCAAGGGAGAAACTGTCAGCCAGGCATGGTGGTTTAAAATACTGCAAAAAATAAAAAGGGCTAGGAACGTAGCCCAGTAGGAAGGCCATGAGTTTATTCCCCCAGTACTGTACTACTATTATTACTAATAATAATAATAGTAATAGTCATTAATATAGTGATACTTAAATCTTGAAACAGTGAATAGTGGCAAGGAACAAGGACCGAACACATGGCCGCTGAATGCTTTCCTGCATATCCCATCTCTACCTCCTCCTGGCTGTGGCTCTCTCCTTCATGGGGCCTCCTGTCGGTGGTGATTTGGCACTTTGGCCACCAGGTGGAGATGGCCCACCACTGTTCATGTATTTGCTGTTAACACAGGTTCTCAAGAAGTTCAGGGGTGGGAGAAGGGTCAAGTTCTGTTCTTCGAGTTACACCTAAGCATTTGCTTTCATGCCCACAAGTGGAAGAACTTGGAGGGCGAGCTTCAAAAGTCAGGCATGGCTGCCCCTCTCTTTGTTTGCTTAGTGGTCTGGTTTCCGTGGGAGTCAGTGTTTGCACAGCAAGGCTGAATCCACTTACTGCTCCTCTAGACTTGGTGTTGGGCCCAGACTCCAGCTGAGAGACAGATCAGACACAGCAGGAGTTGTAACCGGTGGGTAAAGGGAGAGGACTTGGAAAATCTGGACAGCAAGATGCCTACAGGTACATGGGAGCGTGCAGAGAAATGTGAAAGCAGACAGTCTATTTTAGTTCAAATATGATTGGGAAGCTAGGGCTGGATGGGGTGGGGGCAGATCTGTAATCTCAGCACTCTGGAAAGCAGAGGCAGGAAATCACAAGCCCATCCTGGCAATTTAGTAACTTAGCAAAACCCTGTCTCAAAGTAAAATATACATGTATTTTAAAAGGAGATAGGAGATGAGGGTACAACCCAGGGAAAAACCCTGGTCTCAATCCCCAACACCTCCAAAACACAAATGGAAAAAAATTTGGAAGGCGGATGTGACAGTGACCTTTGTGATCCCAGCACTCAGGAGACTGAGGCAGGAGGACCACTTCGGGTTCACAGCCAGCCTGGCCTTCATAATGAGTTCAAAGTCAGTCTGGGCTACACAACTAGGAGAGTCTGTCTCAAAAGACTAAAACTAAGGCTCGAGAGCATTGAGGTCTTTTCCGAAACAGTTCAATCAAAGGTACTCTGTCCTCTCCCATAGGTCTTTCCAGGACACACCTTGAGGCTTACATAGCAGCAGACGAGTCAGAACCAGCATGGAGTTTTCCTAATGTGTCCTTGTGTCCCAAAACTTCTGAGAACTCAGGAAAGACCCTCCCCAAGCTCCGCAGGCATGTCGTAGTATCCCACACATGGTGAGCTTCCAGTAAATTTTGTGGAGGAAGCAGAGGCTGGGGCTCGAACCCAGAACCTCACACTTAGGTTCTACACAGCGGTCCACCACTGAGATGCTAGGCAAGCACTCTACCAGCGCAAAATACCTGTTGAATAAAGAATGGGCAAGAAGAATAAGATAGCCATGATTTATCTCATTTAGAACCTGAGATAAAAAAATCCAGAATAAAGAAAAATTGTCTTTTCTGTCATCCAAATCATGAACACATGAATATCTTCACTCACAGACTGATTCAGACACCGATTGTGTTTTCCTGTTGTTCTCCTTAATCAGATGTTTTTTGTATTTGTTTGCTAATGGTCTCTGTTTCTAGGAGCATTTATGTTTCAGTTCAGGCCAGTATTCTGGATCTGCTCACAGACAGTGGGTGATCTGTAAATGAACCCTCTCCTTTTAATTCTTCACCCATGCTCCCCACCCTGCTCTCTCACTTTCTCTCCCATTAAACTGTTTGATTATCACTCTAATTTTCTAATTCATTTGCTGTTTGCATTACCTCCTACAAATACAGACAACAAGCTTCTAGATGCCTCCCTCCCTAAACTTCTAAATATTAGAGTCCTACCTTTTTGAAATCCTTGTTTTAAGGGAGTTCTTCAGGATCCTCCTTTAACCTGCTCACACTCCAATTGGAAGTGAACTTTCCTTCCTCTAAATGTGTGCACTCTCAATATGCCTCTCTCCCACACTTACTACCTATCCAAGAGCGCCTACTATTAGCTATCAAGGGCCAGGGCTGTAGCTCAGCAGCACATCGACTACCTGGCCAGTGCAAGGCCCTGATTTTCATTCTGGCACAAAAATCAAAACAAAAACATATATATATATACTGTCAAATACAGTGAGTGTTGAAGATTAGCTATGCCTGGACCAAATGCTTTAACTGAGTTTTGTTACATCTGCACCCCAGTTTGGTGAATTGGATGCCATCAGCCTGATTTTTCATCTCAGAGAAGTTCCGTAAAATGCTCAAGGTCATGCAGGGGAAAAGTGGAGAAGCAGTTTAAACCCAGAATCACAGTGCAGACTCCGCGTGGTCTTTACGGCACCGATTTTGTTAGAAATAAATATGTCAGAAGCCAAATGTGGTGGCCCAGGCCTTTTACCCCAGTGCGCTGGGAGAATGAGCAGGATCACAGGTTCAAAAGCCCAGTCTGGGCAATTTACCAACTTGGCGAGAACCTGACTCAGAAAAAAAGATACAGAAGCACTGGGGATGTGGCGCAGTGCAAAGGCCCTGGTGTCGCCAAAAAAAAAAAGTGTTAGAGTTGCGTTTCCACAATCATGAAAGCTCTTGGCTCATGGCTTTAGGCAAGCTACCAGCTGTCTCCAATCCTGTTTCCTAACTGATCAACAGGGACAGTAGAGCCTGGGAATTTAGCTCACTGATCGAGCCTCTGTCCCATCCCCAGTACTGCAAAAAAAAAGGAATAATAGTAATAGCATCTGCCTCACAAGATTATTGTAAAAGAAAGTGTAAGCAAAAGAGCCTCACATAAACTGAATCTTGGTGGCACATGCTTATAATCTCAGTTACTGGGGGGAGGGATTTAGTGAAACTTTTTTTTTAATAAAAAATTTTAAAAGGCCTGGGAGCTGCGGCTCAGTGCTTGTCTAGCATGTGAGGTGCCCTGAATTCAATCCCTAACTCCACTCAAATAAAAATAAAAATAAAAAAATTTTAAAAGGCTCATGTAGGGCTTGTTAAAGAAGTAGCCCATAAATGGTAGCTACTAGCATTACTTGCATTAGGTTTTTTGCTAGGTAATACTCTTTCAAAAACAATTTATTTTTATGCTCTTTGCATATTACACATGTAGTATGGTGCTTTGTATATATTTACTATGTCCATTTGTTAAAGGAAAGATGAATAAATGGATACTGCTGCTGATAATTATCATCTCTTCTCATTTGACAATCTCTGAAACATGTTCCCTCCAGTCAGTTTTCTCATTTTTGTTATTGTTTTTTGAGACAGGGTCTAAACATGTAGTCCAGACTGGCCTCAAACCATAGTAATCGGGGCTGGGAATTTAGCTCAGCAGCATAAGCAGCTGCCTTGCAAGCATGCAGTTGAGAGTTCCATCCCCAGTACCGATTAAAAAAAAAACCATAGCAATCCTCCTGCCTCAGCCTCCTGAGTGCTGGGATCACAGGAGCATACCACCACATCCAGTTACCCCATTCATTTCTACTTTTTAGTCATACAAAGTCCTTGCTCATGTGCTAGGGATATAGTTCAGTGGCGTAGCGCCTGCCTGACAAACTTTTAGTCACAAGTTCAATTCCCAGTACCAAAAGAAAGAAAAAAATCCTTTCTCACTAGAATTTCATACATGTAATTTCCTTGGCCTGGAGTGCATTTCCCTCATTTCTCCATCAAATGATACCAAGCCAGGAGGAGAAACAGGAAGCACCCTTCCCATGAACCAGCTGGGATGGGAGCTGGGAGACAAGAGTGAGCACCCCCCTGACCCAAGCAACTGGGTGATTCAGAGTGACACAGACTGAGTTGATAGCAACTGAGGTACCAAAACAACTTAATGCTTGTATTGTTTGATTGACTTTTCAGGCCTAAAGCCAGTCTGAGGATCTATTTAGAGGACAACAATATGCAATATAGCAACTGTTGGGTATTTTCTTCTGTCTTGTTTTTCAAATCCAATCTTTTTCTCACTGTTTGCTCCATTTTATTGTTTTGGTTTATTCAATGTTTTATTTTGATTGGTTTTAAAAATAAATAATGTCAAAGACAATGTCCATCTCACCTGTGGCCTCCTCTCTGAAAAACTCTTCCTCAGCTTGCCCAGAAAGTGGCATTCCCTTATTCTTCCTAGAAATCCTTATGTACATCTCTGTGGTAGTTTCTCATGTTGTACTATATTTATTTGTTGTTCAGTCCAGCCCTGCTGCTGAGGGAGAGACAAGGACTATGCCTTTTTTGCCTTTATAACCCTAGCAGCCTTGCCTGGCAAGCATGAGGTTGTGAGTTTAATCCCTGGTTAAAAAAAAAACGTGATTATCTTATCGCTTTTTTCATAAACATGATACACTTTTGTGTGGAGAAGTAGCTATGTTTAATTCTACTTGCCCCTGAGTGGAGGCCTATTTGGTGAAATATGAGATGCATCTGATAAATACTTGTTGAGAGTATAACTAGTTGGGATATCTAGCTGGTTGTTTATATCTCAAAATAAAGAAAGGATTTTTGTGGCCTGAGCTGAGGGTTAAATCCTAAGGTGATTCTGCCATCTGGACATACAGAATCATGAACCTATAAGCTGCTTTGGTTTTTGACGGGGCTTACTTTTGGAGGTCATATAGAGATAAAGAAGCCCAAGAAGGCTGATAGGCTTTGATAATTTAATTTAACTTAATGCAAATTATATGTGCATATTTTTCAGTAGTGGGGATTGAACTCAGGACACATAAGGAGACTATGTCCCTAACATTTTTGTTTGTCTGAGGTTTTTTTGAAATGGTATATCATTGTCATTCTGACTGGCCTTGAACTTACTGTGTAGCACAGGCTGGCCTTGAACTCAGTGATCCTCCTGCCTCAGCCTCCCAAGTGGACCACTTGGCATTAAAACTCTTATTACAGGGCTCACAGCCTGAGATATGGCTTCTACTTTGCAGGCCTGAAGATCTTTGTAGTGACTGTGGAAGGGCACCATTATAGAATAGCAAACTTAGAGACATTTTACAGCAAAATTAAAAATCAGTTAGTGGCCTGTGACTGTGCTCCTGCTGTTTGTCATGTAATTAACCTGCTAAATTCCATCAGCCTTGACTGTCTGCATCCAGCTGCTTCTCCCTGATAATAGGTTGGGTCGACTTGACTGTGTCCAGTTACAAGACTAGCATTTTTTCCTTAGTTAGAAAAACCATATTGTTTAAACTGAATTTTCAGCTGACTCATGACTGGTGATTTAGAACTGACTCCCACCAGCCTGCTAGCATAATAAACGTTTCCTTCTAACTCTTCTGTGCATAGGTTTCCATTCAGTTGGTTTTTCCGCAACAGCTGGATTCAGACAGTACAAAGGTACAGAGCCTGAAACAGATGGAAGAAAGTTAGTTTATATCACACAAAAGTAACAATGCTTAGTAGCTAGAATATTTATACTGGTATTTTTATCCTATGGCAGATCTATACAAGAAGCCAAATCTTTACCAGAGGGACTTAAAAGTACATTGTAGTAACAATGGCAGTCATCGAAGACAGGCTGAAGGATACATTTTTGGGAGAACTAGTGAGAGGAGGAATCTGGGCCTCCCACAGGCACAGGTTGTTACAGCACGGCTGGAACCTACCAGTAACGGTGGTGCAGTGTTTAGGATGCTGATCTAGGACTGGGGATTCAGCTCAACGGCACAAGCACCTGCCTTGCAAGTGTGTGCTCATGAGTTCGATCCCCAGTACCAATTTAAAAAAAAAAAAAAAGAACCGCTAGTCTAGCTCTGTTTTTATACCGCAATTAATTATTTTTACTTTGTGATTACGATGTCCTCCTGTGTACTTAACAGCAAGTCAAAATAAGACCTGTGTCAATCAGAATTAATCTTCTTTCTCTTTTTTATTTTCTTAAATTTCTTTTGTTTCTCCCAAGGTCAGTCGAGGCTCCTCAGGGATCACTTTAGGAACTGAGCCCCCTCATTCTTTGCCCTGTTGGTTGTGTCACTTGCCAGGATGGAATGTGTCAGGCTCTTGCCTGACCACAGAACTTCGCTTGGGTGCATGGGACTATTTTCCCCACAGTGGCCCTCATCTTTATAGAACCACACTGGCTGGCCCTCTCCTGGTCCCTGGGCCCCTCAGGAGTTCCCTGCTCAGATCAGCTGACTCACCAGAGTTTAGGGCCCACTTAGAGAGCTCCCGTCGTTCTCTAGAACCTGGCTGACCCTGGAGGACAAGAGCCAAGATACTGGCTCACCTTTTCCTCCGTTTATCTTCCTCATCTTTGGTGTCCAGGTCTTCACTGTCGAACACCCAGTTCTGTCACAGAGGCTTTCAAGCGGGAGCAGTAGGTCTTAACACTATTATAATCCTTTCTGGATATTAGCACCCCTTGTACTGAAGGACCAAGGGTTGGTATTAATATTATTAGTGTCTATGCTACCCATCTGTTTTGTTTTGTTTGTTTTGTTTTTTGGTACCAGGGATCAAACTTACGACCTTGCGCTTGCCAGGCAGAAGCTTATGCCACTGAGCTAAACCTCCCAGCCCTATGCCACCCATCTTAAAGGTGGTAATTCTCATTTTAAAATTCTTCTCAGGTTATTAAAGTTATACTCCTGGGGCTGGGGATTTAGCTCAGCAGCATAAGCACCTGTCTTGCAAG
Source organism: Hydrochoerus hydrochaeris (assembly GCA_004027455.1). NCBI lineage: Eukaryota > Metazoa > Chordata > Mammalia > Rodentia > Hydrochaeridae > Hydrochoerus > Hydrochoerus hydrochaeris. Next base: position 246,923 of record PVLA01002592.1, on the reverse strand, counting down.
CACGTGGTCATAGGTTCAATCCCCAGTACAGATTAAAAAAAGAAAAAAGAAATTATATTCCTGCAGAGAACAGTTAAAAGTTTTCAAGGAAAATGTAAAACAAAACTAGTAAAAGCAAAAAAAATCCAGTTAGCATATTAGTTCTAAATTAAGAAGCATAATTAACTATTGATTTCTCTGAGTTCACTGAAGAGAAAGATTTGTGCTGGTATTGTTCAGACAAATGAATGCAGATGTCTTGTGCTCTGGGTGAATGATTTGGGGATGACAATGTGCAATGTATGTACCATTGTTTCCCCTGATTGATGTGTTTTAGGTTTCCTTCTTCTCTTTTTTTTTTTCTCCTTGAAATAAAATGGACCTGGAAAAGAAAAAAAAAACATGCTTATATATTTTGTTTGCTTGTTTTGTTTTTTGCAACAGTCTCCTTGTACAGCTCAGGCTAACCTTGAACTCACTATGTAGCAGAGACTGGCCGTGAACTCACCACAACCCTCCTACCTCAGCCTCCCAAGTGCTGGGATGATAGGCAGCTCCCCCACTCCTGTCTTCTAGGATATATTTTTTAAGTTTACCTGTCAGCTACAAACTTTATACATACTTATGAAAACGATACTTGACAAGCACAATTAATACTTTATTTCTTTGTCAAAGAAAAGCCTAAAAACTATAATAGTTGAAATATAGAAAGCAATGTGGGGGGAAGCCAAAGATGGCTGATCAGTGAGTAACAAAATACAAAGCCTCCCAGGAGAAACGACTCATATACCAGAACAAAACATCCTGGAGACACATAGAGAGAGGGAGATGGTCCTCTTGACACAGGAAGAAATTAAAATGTAAAAAAGCTTGTCAAACATGCAGTCTCAGGGCTAGAATTGGAACAGCTAAAATTACGGAACACAGTGTTTTCACTGTGACCCGCCAAGTTTGCGCCAGCCTGAATTCGCAAATTTGCACTGGCCAGCAGAGCTGCCCAAACCCATTCTCACCACCACTCACAGGAGCCACAGCCGAGCTGAAGTTGGGGGTTGGTGAGCCCAGCAGAGAGTGGAGCCAGTGAAGGGACCTTCATTAACCCACGGTCAGTGCTGGGAATGAGACGCCCACACACACACAGGAAGGGCACAACCAAATGGGTGACATATTGGAATCGGGCAGGAGGAGCCTGAACTGGGAGCGACAGTGACTTCAGTTGGTTGTTCCCTCCCCAAGGCAGATTTGTGGGATTTGCTTGGACTGGGCTGTACCCCTGGCCGGGACCTAATGAGCCATCCCAAATAGATTCCCTGTGCCTAGCTCGTACTGACCAGATGTAGGCCCCTGAAGTTTGGCTGGCCTGGTGGGGAGAGGCAGGCAAACACAGCCGCTGCTTACACCTCAGTGACAAGAGCAGGCAGGAGAAGGTGGAGTTCCCTCACCAGCGTGCTTTGGAGGAACCATAGCCAACAGGGAAGGGGGCTGGGACCTGCACTGTAACCCACGTGGAGGAAGCCAGGGCCATGACAGGAGAGAGAGGTGGGAGGAGGCCCCCAGCCCAGAACCCTGAGAACACTGAACCAGAAGGAAAAACAAGGGTAACTGAGGGCAGCAAACACACAACATCAGGCATAGCTTCAATGGACATTAAGAGATATCTTTGGGACCTTGTAGACGAGCTCAAAACTAAAATATTAAATCAGATAAAGCAAGATATGAGTAGAGTAATAAAATAAATGCTCTCGGGAAGCATCTCTCAGGAAGACATAGACGGAAGAAGGGAAGAACACAAAATAAAGGAGAGAAACATTCGATAAAGAATATAAAGAAAATATAGCAGATTCAAAGAGACTACCAGGAAATTAAAAACTCCATTGAAATCTGGCAAAACTCCTTAAAAGAAACTAAGAATAGACTATCAAAACTTGAAAACAAGTTTGCAGTGTGTGATCATGAAAGGAAAGATCTCTTAAAAATAACAAGGAGACAGGCAGTAACAATACAAAGGCTAGACAAGAGAATCTATAATTTAAGAATAAGAAATGTGAACAAAGAAGCAGGAATACATACTGGTGAATTACAAAGGCTACTCATGGAAATAATTAAGGAAAGCTTCCCAAGCATGGGAAAAGAAAATGACATTCGGTTATGTGAGGCATACAGTACTCCAGCCACCTACAACCAAAACAGAGCTACCCCCAGACATAATAATCAAGATACCAGAAATTCAATATAAAAACAGAATATTAAAAGCCATCAGAGAAAAGAAACAGATTACCTATAAAGGTAAGCCCATCAGAATCACAGCTGACTTCTCAACACAGACCATCAGATCAAGAAGAGCTTGGAGTGAAGTATTCCAAGCCCTGAAAGAAAATAACCTCCAGCCCAGATTGATGTACCCTGCAAAACTGTCACTAGAAATTAATGGAGAAACAAGATACTTCCATGACAAAGAGGAACTGGGGGAGTTTGTGACCACCAATGCAACCCTACAGAGAATACTAAAGGACATTCTAGAGAGAGAGAAAAAAATACAAGGATTTTAGGAATAGTGGCAGAAAGGCCTCAATGAGCAGGGCAGGCACTAGAATGAAGGAGAAAACTAGACAAACAAAGGCAGAAAAATAGCATAGCAGAAATGAGGCAGAGAAGGATAACTAGAATCTCTAACATAGATGGCCTTGATACACTATATTGTTAATAGTGCACCAGGATTTAAAACCCACATTACTCACACCACTCTCCTTAGATGTATTATATTCTGTTCCAGTCATTCTACCTGTGCTAGATTTGAGGGCACAGACAGTTATCCCAAAAATAACAGGCTATAGTATGGTAATCATCCTTAATTTCCTATTAACTTAATCTAAAGCTCCGTATAACCTACACTATTTTACCATGGCTGATCGTAATCGAACCTGGTTTGTTGGATTACTGTTTTGTATTGATAGATTTTATTCAAAGCTGTTATGATTGATAGTATCAAGTCTGAGAGTATAAGCAACTGCACTGAAGATGACAAGATTCACTAGAATATCCACTATGGTTTGATTATTACCTGCCTTTGAAGTTTTATACTGTCCATAATGTTTTATTTTTACTAATATTGTTATGTACTGCTATATTCAATTATACTGCTATATTCAATTATAGGCATAATGATATAGACAATTCTATTGAAGATAATAAGAAACAACACAGTAATCATTGTAGATCACTTTGTACTGTGGTTTTATATGACTTTTTGGTTTCATGTTTTTATAGGTATTTGTTTTGTTTTGTCTTGCTAGGTTTTGTTTTTCCCTCTAATACAGAAAGAGACTCATGCATAACTGTTTACAGTCTTACTGTTTGACTATCTACTTTGTATGCTTTAATTTTGTAACTTGAACAACTATTTCTAAGAGGACAATATGTAATTCATCAACTAGTGATTTCTTACTGTTTATCCTTTTTTTTGAAATTCTGTATTATCTCTATCCTTTACATGTTTTTTTCTCTTTAAATAAAAAAAAAGAAAGCAATGGGAATTGTATTTTAACTTTTTAATAAGAGTGAATATTGCCCTGATTAGCTAATAATCTAGGTAAAATGTATGCTAACAATTTTAAGAGACTTTTATTTTACCAACCAACGGGTTAACATTTATTAAGCCATATAAACAAAAAGATATTTAGGGTGATTAGGTGATTTTTATTTCTCTATAAGCCAAATTAAATAGAATCATCTGAAGGAAACATGTACCTACTATAGCACAAAACATGTATACATTAACCAAGATCATATATAACATTTTTGTTACCAGATTGTAACATTTTTTTAAATTTTGTGAGCTTTCCACAAGGCTAATTCCAAAGTAATAGCTGAGGTTTAAAGAGGTCTCTTTTTAGAGAAAAAAAAATTTAGGTCTTAGATGAATTTGTTGACCCTCAAATCATTGTATAACTTTTTTGGGGTTTTGTTAATTTTTGCAAAAGAGGAGGGAAAGCATTCATAGAGCCACAAGCATACAAGCAGGGAGGGAGAAAAATGGAAAAAGGAAGGAAAAAAGGAAGGGAGAAGAAAGGGAGAAAGAAAGAGAGAGAAAGAGAGAGAGAAAGAGGGCCAGGGATTTAGCTCAGTGGCTCAAGTGCTTGCCTGGAAAGCACAAGGTCATAAGTTTGATCCCTAGTACAAAAAAAAAAAAAAAAAAAGACAAAGAGATAAAAAGAAAGAAGGAAAGAGGTGAGTTAAAAAATAGAACGAAGCTGGCTTTGGCATTCAGACTGGTGGTGCATGCCTGTAACTGCCAACACTCAGGAGGCTGAGCAGGAGGATCACTGTGAGTTCAAGATCAGCCTGAAATATACAAGACACTGTCTCAGAAAATAAAAAACAAGCCTAGATTAGCAGGCAGACAAGCACAGTAAGGGTGCGCTTTCAGATGCATTGGCCATGTTAGATTATAAAATCTTTTTTTTTCTGATAAGGTTGGCTAAAGATTTGTCAATTTCATTTAATCTTTCAAAGAACCAACTCTTTTTCGGTACTGGGGATTGAACTCACGACCTTGCGCTTGCCAGGCAGGCGCTTATGCCACTGAGTTAAATCTCTAGCCCCAAAGAACAAACTCTTTGATCATTGATTCTTTGTATTGTTTTCTCAGTCTCCGTTGCATTAATTTCTGCTCTGATCTTTGTCATTTCCTCTCTCATGCAAGCCTTTTTTTTTTTTTCCTCATATGAGCTTTGAGTTTGGCCTGCTGTTCTTTTTCCACAAGCTTGAGGTTCAGCATTAAGTGGCTTATTTGAACTCACTCTGTTTTCTCACTGCTATAAATTTTCCTTGTAAATATAAAAAACTTTTTAGGTTTATAACTTAAAAACGAACTACTCAGAATTCTCCCTAGGTTGTACTAACTAGGGCTTTGTATTTGTATAAAAATCACAACTGTTTTTGTTTGGTTTTGTACTGGAATCAAACTCAGGACCTTGAGGTTCCCATGCAGGCACTGCCACTGAGCTTGGCCCAACATATAAGTTTTTGATACTGTGGTCACTGTAACATTATAGAGTTAAACAAAGGTCAGAAGGGGATAAAGAGAGAGAAGTTGCAAATTGCTAGATGAGCTCCTTGTCCATTTTCCCCTTGTTAGAAAACCAAGTTTGATGTATGTCCTGCCAGGGATATAGTTCAGCAGCACAAGTGCCTGCCTGGCAAGTGCAAGGTCCTGAGTTCGATTCCTCATACAAAAAAAAAAGGGGTATGTCCTTTTACTTTCATGTTTTGTGTTTTTGTTTTGTTTTGTTTTGCTTGCAAGGAATCAAATTCAGGACCTTGCGCTTGCCAGGCAGGTGTATGTGCCACTGAGCTATATCCCCTGTCCTTTCCTTTTTGCTTTTTATTTTCTCATGGATTTTTTTCTTTGTCTTTTTAAGACAGGGTCTCATTATGCAGTTCAGGCGGTCCTTGAGCTCATGCTGTAGTCCAAACTGGCCTCAAACTCCCAGCAATCCTCCTGCCTCGGCCTCCTTAGTTCTGGGAGTACAGGCATGCACTGCCATGCCCAGCTTCTACTTTTTTTTTTTTTTAACTGGGGATTGAACTCACAACCTCATGTTTGCCAGGCAGGCACTTGTACCACTGAGCCAAATCCCCGGGCTCCAACTTTCATTTTTAAAATCCCATTTAAAATGGTCCCTCTATTACCATGCACAAAACTAAAGTCTAAATGGATCAAAGACCTAATTATTAAAACAGAAACACTAAATCTACTGGAAGACAAGGTAGGTAGAAGTCTTGGAGACATAGGGGTAGGCAGAGAATTCATGAACAAACGCAAACTGCACGGGAGACACTTCAAAGAATCAACAACTGGGATCTTATATTATTGAAAAGTTTCTGCACTTCAAAGGAAATCACCAACAGAGTGAAAAGAAAACCCATAAAATAGGAAAGAATTTTAGCCAGCAACCCCTCAGACAAAGGACTTATATCCAGAACATATAAAGAATTGAAAAACACACAAGTCCCCCAAATTCAAAGACCCTCTCCAAAAAGGGCATGTGAGATGAACACACATTCTCAGATGAAGATATACAAATGGCAAATAAATACATGAAGAAATGTTCACCATCACTGGTCATTCGAGAAATGCAAATTAAAACAACATTGAGATTCCACCTTACTCCAGAAAGAATAGCTGCCATCAAGAAATCAACTGATAACAAATGTTGGCGAGGCTGCGGGGGGTGGGGGGGAACACTGCTCCACTGTTGGTGGGAGTGTAGACTGGTGCAACCACTATAGAAATCACTATGGAGATTCCTCAGAAGACTAGGATTGGAAGTTCCATTCAAACCAGCTATTCCCCCCCCGCCGGGTATTTTTCCAGAAAAACCGAAAAGTTCATATCACAGTGATATATGTGCCCCCATGTTCATAGTTGCACAATTTGTGATAGCTAAATCTTGGAAACAACCAAGATGCCCATCAACTGCAGAGTGGATGAAAAAGATGTGGTATTTTTATACAATGGAGTATTACTCAGCTATAAAAAGGATGATCTTCAGGCTTTCATAGGCAAATGGAGACAACTTGAGACTATCCTCATTAGTGAAATAAGTAAGAATCATATTTATAGATATCACATTGTGTCTCTAGTGTAAAAAGTAATAAGAAATGTAGGAGTAATAAAACTCAAAATGTGTAATTGCAATTGTAAAAGAAAGGAAAAGAAAGTGCTCTAAAGGATATAACTGCATGTATGTTTAAGTGTGTAGGATTGCTAACCATATTTCTAAGTTTTTGTTGGATAGTTGAACAGAACTGTTTACAGTCTTTCTTTTTTTTTGTACCAGGGATCGAACTCATGACCTTGTGCTTGCCAGGCAACCGCTTACGCCACTGAGCTAAATCCCTGGCCCCTCTTTTTACAGTCTTACTATTTGAATGTCCACTTTGTATGCTTTATATTTGTAACTTGAACAACTACTTCTAGGAGGACAATATGTAATTATCAACTAGTGATTTCTTACTGTTTATTTTTTTTGAAATTATGTATTATTTCTACCCTTGTTTTTTTTTTTTTCTTTAAATAAAAATAAATAAATAAAATGGTCCCTGCTGGGCATGGTGGCACATGCCTGTAATTCAATACTCCGGAGGCTGAGGCAGGAGGATCACTGAAAGATCCAGATCCACTTGGACTACAAAGTGAGTCCAAGGCCAGCCTGAACGGCATAGTGAAATCCTGTCTCAAAAAGACAAAATAAAATGGCCCCAACTTTATAAAATATAACCTAAGGGTGATGTTTTGAGAATAGATACCTAGTCATCCACAATCGCAGGCCTTATGTACTTCTAATAAGAGATAAAGAAAGAACAGAGCCCAGCACGGCAGGGCATCCTATAATCTCATCACTCTAGAAGGCTGAGACAGAGAACTGCAACTTCAAGGCCAGCCAGGTCAACATAACTCAGAGACCTCCTCTCAAAATAAAAATAAATTTTAAAAGGGCTGGCTAGACAACAGCAAGTAGGAGATCTTTCTCATAGGGGAGAGATCAAGAGACAGAGGGAAGGGAGAGACAGAGGGAGAAAGGGGATGGAAAAAATTGAAAGAAAAACACAGGGGCTGGAGATTTAGCTCAGTGGTTTAAGCACCTGCCTGCCAAGTGCGAGGTCGTGAGTTCTATCCCCCCAAAAAAGAAAAAGAAAAACATGGAAACAGAGCTTTTGCAAATAAGAAGGGGACCAAGAAATGGAAAGACAGGAAAGCTTAGAAGGGTAAGGGACAAAGAAGAATCAGAAGATGTTGTCTCTGTGCCAATTCCCCATAATAAATACAACCATCATATACTGCAAACATGTACTTAAAAAAGTGTTTAAAAAGACTATTTCTGGGGCTGGGGATTTAGTTCAGTGGCATAAGCACCTGCCTGGCAAGTGCGAGGTCATGAGTTCAATCCCTGGTACCGCAAAAAAAAAAAAAAAAAAAGACTATTTCCTACATTGCTATGTGAATAATCTATTCCAGACACTAGACAGGCAGTCTTTGTGTCTCCCTCATCTGACCAGGAACAGGGTTTATTGATTGACCAGAGGGGGCCACTGCATGCCCTGGTGTGTACCTCCTGACTCCTCCTATATTTCTGCTTAGAGAGAGAACATGACCTATGTCTCCTGGGCTTTTAGGTACAAACACTCATTTTCTACAGATCTGACAGTCTCCGACTGACCAAAAGGGAAACAGAAGCTGCAAAGTTTGAAGAAAGAGAAGACTATGCAATTAGAGGGCAAAGAGTAAAAGAAAGGAAAAGCATTTGGTTGAATCTACCAGCGTTCATGCCTCAGTTTACCTCTAGCTGCCTCACCAAATGATGTCACACAAAGGGGGTCCGTGGAAATTCCTTAAAATGAGGAAGATGAGGTGAAGACCTCAACTAGCCCACCCATAGACCAGGTTGTAGGATCTAACATAACAGAAAAAGATTCTTCAGGGTACATCAGTGAGAGGCATAGAAAGGTTTTTAGGCAGCATTTAAAAGTACTCAGAGAGAACAGAGTGGGCATTCAGGAGACAGGCTCTTTATGGTCTGCGTTTGGGAATTTTTATGTGGTCTTAGTGATGAAGATCTGTAGAATTTGTCAATTTATAATAAAGGGAAAAAAGCAGGGGCTCAATTTACAGGTGGAAGGTGCAGGTCAAATATGTTATATTTTTAAAGAATTAGGAAAAAACGGGGGCTGAGGATTTAGCTCAGTGGCTTAAGCACCTGCCAAGCAAGCTCAAGGTTGAGTTCAATCTCCGGTACCAAAAAAAAAAAAAAGAAGAAGAAAGAAGAAAGAAGAAAGAAGGAGAAGGAGAAGAAGAGGAGGAGGAAGAATTAGGAAAAAAGAAAAAGAAAGAAAAAAAAAACAGTTAAGACTGTAAAAGTGAGTAGCCTGGGAAGGAAAAAACATTATAGTCTTGGGGAAATTTGTGCCCACAAACTGCAATTTCTAAGGTACAATTTTAAAATTATGATTTTCCTTGTCTCCTTTCTACCTGCCTTTATTTCTTCTATTCTATCAAAGCAAGCAAGCAAGAAAGCAAGCAAGCAAGCAAGCAGGGCCAGGGGTTTCACTCAGCGGCGTAAGTACCTGCTTGGCAAACCTGAGATTATGAGTTCAATCTCCGGTACCAAAAACAAGAAAGAAAGGAAGGGAAGGAAAGGGAAAGAAAGGGAGGGGAGGCAGGCAGGGAGAGAGGAAGGGAGGAAGGAAAGTTAGTAGTGGGATCTCACATTGCCTAAAAAAAAGAGGCAGAAGGCTGAGGATTTAGCTCAGCAGGCACAAGTGCCTGCCTGGCAAGTGTAAGAGTGAGTTTGATCCCTGGTACCAGAGAGAGAGGGAGAGAGAGCGAGCTAGCTTTGCAATATATGAGGAAAAATGGTGGACCTCTGAAAGGTAGAGATGTTATTAAGTGATGGTAAAAATGATTTCTGGGGCTGGGGATTTAGCTCAGCGGCATAAGTGCCTGCCTTGCAAGCACGCAGTTGTGAGTTCAATCCCCGGTAACGATTAAAAAAAAAAGAAATGATTTCTGTTGAATAGAAGGCCTATTTCTCCCAAGTTCCCTCTCTATGCTCTCTTACTGTAGGACATAGGAGAACAATTCAACGAACAGAGATTCCTTTTTTTTTTTTTTTTTTGGTACCAGAATCAAACTCAGGACCTTGCACTTGTAAGGTAGGCACTTGTACTGCTGAGCTATATCCCGAGCCCAACAAATAGAGATTCTAAAGAAGAACCAAACAGAAATGAAAAGCACAAGTCAAATGAAAGAAAAAAAAAACCTCAGTGGAAATCTTTATCAACAGAAAGGACTATGCAGAAGACAGAATTTCAGGGCTTGATACAGTTGAGGAACTATTTCAGACAGAAAGAAAGAAAAACCAGAAATTATGAACAAACATACAAGAATCCTGGGACTCAGTTGAAAGACCAACCTTACTAATATTTGGTATAGAAAAGGGCACTGCGGTTCAGACTAATGGCACAGAAAATATATTTAATGAACAATAACAGAAAAACTTCCCAAATGTTGGGACAGATATAGACATGTAGATATAAAAGGCATTCAAAAACAGTCAATCCTAAACAGGCACTCGGAAAAGGACCTCCCCACATCACACTGTAGTTAAATGGCAGGGGCACGGAACAAGGGAAAAATACTGAAAGCAGCAAAGGAGAAACTCCAAGTCACTTGTAGAGGCAAAGCCATCAGAAGAACTTAAGACTTCTCTGCAGAAACTCTACAGATCAGAAAGACATTTTGAGCCCTGAAAGAAATAATTGCTAACCCAGACTATTATAGTAGGCAAAGGTATCTTTGAAACTGAAGGAGAAATAAAGACCTTCCAAGTAAGCATAAATTAAATAAATTCATCACCACTAAGGCAACACTGCAAAAAATACTTAAAGGAATCCTATACACAGAAGAGAAAAAAATAAGCCAATGAGAATTAGTAAAGAACCAAACATTAGAAAAGCAATGAAACAAGGGGAATTAGAAAATGACTTTCTATAATAACTCTGAATGTAAATGTCTTAACCCTCTAATTAAAAGACGTAGAGAGCCACGCATGGTGGCGCGCTCCTGCGATCCCAGCACTTGGGAGCCTGAGGCAGGAGGATTGTTGCAAGTTTGAGACCAGCTTGGGCTAAAGTGAGCCCAAGGCTGGCCTGAACTGCATAGCAAGACCCTGTCTCAAGAAGCCAAAAAAACAAAAAGAGATGTAGAGTAACAGGTTGGATCTAAAAACAAGACACAACTCTGCTACTTGCAAGAAACACATGTCACTAGGAAACAAAAACCCAGACTAAAGATGAAAGGATGGGAGAAAAAAACCATTCCATGCAAACGGGACCTAACAGCAAGCACAAATAGCTACACTCATAGCTGACAAAGCAGACTTCAAGACAAAATCAGCGCAGACAAAGAAGACCTCTATAGGCAAAGGCGAACGATTCACTAGGAAAATGTACCACACTTAAAAATGTGTGTGTCAAACATCAGCTGCACCCAGCTTTATAAAACGACTCTACTCCACATAAACGGCCACATCACCTCAATATAATAACAACAAATGACTTCAATACTCCACTCTCACGAATATACAGGTCACCTAGGCAAAAATCGACAATCAGAGTTAGAGTAAGCCACCCATCAAGTCCACTCAGCAGATGGCTACAAAATATTCCACCCAACAAATGCAGGTGCACATTCTCAGTGGCTCATAGAATATTCTCCAAAATATATAACAAAGGAAACCCAGACAAATAAAAAGGCTGAAATAAATTTTTGTATGTTATCAGATAATGATGGAATGAAACTAGAAATTAACAGCAGGAGAAACCACAGAAAGTATACAAATGCATGGAGATCGAATAATTCACTGTTGAATGATTAATTGGTCATCAAAGAAATCAGAGAGCTAATTTTAAAACCCCTAGAATCAAATAAATATGGAAATATAACATACCACAATCTCCACATACAGTAAATGCCATTCTAAGAGGGAAGATTATAGTTATGAAGGCCTGTATCAAAAAATCAGGGAGATCTTAAACAAATAACCTAATGATATGTGTCAATGTTCTGTTAACATTTTTGTTTGTTTGTTTTTGTTCTTTGGTGCCAGGGATTGAACTCACGACCTCATGCTTGCCAGGCAGGCACTTACTCCGCTGAGCTATATCCCCAGCCCTTGTGTCAATGTTCTGTAAAGCCAAACCCAACAGAAGGAAAGAAATAATAAAGATTAGAGCTGAAATTACTGAGACAGAGACTAAAAGAGCAATGCATGGAATTAATTAAACAGAGCTGGTTCTTAGGAAAAAATAAACAAGATGGATAAACCTTTAGCCAGACTAACAAAGAGCCCCAAATCAATTAATCTAGAGATGAGGAGGAGGGTGTCACAACAGATACCACTGAACCCTAGGACTATTGGGCACAGTTGTAAAAACCTATGTCTGATACGTTGGAGAATCTAGCAGAAGTGGATACATTTCTAGGCATATATGATCTACCAAAACTAAACCAAAAGGATAGAAAACCTAAACTGATAAATAAAAAGCAACGGGATTAAAGCAGTAATAAAAACTGTCCCAAAAGAAAAACCTGGAACCAAAATGCTAATTTTACCAGTCCCTTTTTTTTTTTTTTGGTACTGGGGATTGAACTCACAACCTCACACTTACCAGGCAGGTGCTTATACCACTGAGCTAAATCCCTGGCCCCAAAATCCATAGCAACTCAGTGTCCCTGGATAGTGGATCATAACTGAGAAGCATTTGTTTTGTTTTGGGTACCAGGGATTGAACTTGCAATCTCACATTTGCCAGACAGGCGCTTATACCGCTGAGCTAAATCTCCAGCCCTTATTTATTTATTTATTTATTTATCTTGGTACTGGGAATTGAACTCAGGTCCTTGCACTTGCTAGGCAGGCACTGGGCTGCTGAGTTATATTCCCAGCCTACTAGTCTCTTTTAAAGGAGAACTAACATGAGGAATGCTGGCCAAACTTACCCATGAAGTAGAAAAAGAAAGAATGCTTTATAATACATCCTACAAAGCTGGCGTCACCCTGAAACTGAAACCAATCAAGGACACAACAAAAAAAGAAAACTACAGACCAATACCCTTGAACACAGATGCAAAAACCCTTATAAAATACTCACAAGCTGAATTCAAAAAACGTCATAAAGATAATACACTACGATCAAGTTGACTTCGTTCCAGAGAAACAAGGATGGTTCAACATATGCAAACTGATAAATGTAATATATCACATAAACAAAATCAAAATAAAAACCACATGAAAACTCAATTGACACAGGAAAAGGTGTGACAAAATCCACCCATTCGTAAGGGAAGCCTGACGAAACCAGGCACTGAAGGGTCATTCCTCCACACAATAAAGGCTGTCTATGGCAAACCCACAGCAGCATCTTTGGTTTTTCAGTTTTTTGGGTTTTTTTTTGTGGTACTGGAGATCAAACTCATGACCTCACACTTGCCAGACAGGTGCTTATGTCACTGAGCTAAATCCCTAGGCCTTGTTTGTTTGGTTTTGTTTTTTGAGACAGGGTTTTGGGTGGTATAGTATCTACCTGGCAACTGGCAAGTGCTAAGGTCCTGAGTTCAATCCCAGGTACAAAAAAAAAAGACAAGGTTTCACTGTGCAGTTCAGGCTGGCCTTGAGCTTACTTTGTAGCCCACGCTAGTTTTGAACTCATGGTAATCTTTCTGCCTCAGCTTCCCAAGCGCTGGGATTAGAGGCATACACCACCACTTTCGGCCTGCCAATATCATTTTGAAACAGGAAAAGCTGAAAGCATTCCCTCTCAAAGCAGAAATGAGGCAAAGATGCCCACTTTTTTTTTTTTTTTGCACTAGGAATTGAACTCAGGACCTCATGCTTGCCAGGTAGATGCTAGCCACTGAGCTACATCTCTAGCCCCCAAAAGATTTTTAGAGCAGAATATAAAATCAAGATAAAAAATAGTTTATTTTCTATACATTGGTAATAGACTAGATGAGAAAGAAATTAGAAAAATAATTCAGTTTTCAAAAGCTTTAAGAAAAACAACTTAGGGGGGCTGGGGATTTAGCTCAGTGACTTAAGTGCTTGCCTGGCAAGCACAAGGTCATGAGTTCAATCCCCAGTACCAAAAAAACAGAAAACCAACTTAGGGATAAATTTAACCTAAGAGGTAAAAGACCTCTACAGTGAAAATTTCAGGGACCAGGGATTTAGCTCAGCAGCATAAGCACCTTCTGACAAGCACAAGGTAGTGAGTTTGACCCCAGTACCAAAAATTCAGAACACTGAAGGAAACTTTGAAGAAGACACTAGCAGGCAGACCTTCCATGTTCATGAATTGGCAGCTATAATATTGCTCAAATGGCCATAGTTAGACCTGCCAAGCAATCTACAGATTCAGTGTACACCCATCAACCTACCAATGTCATTCTTCACAGAGCTAGAAAAACGGTCTTAAAATTCATCTGGAAACACAAAAGAGCCAGAATAGCCACGGCAAAGGGAGCATGTTTGGAGGCGTCATAACATTTGATTGCAGGTATTGGGAAAGAAAAGGGTGATTAAGTTATGTTACGTGCATGCAAAATCCTGCCCCAAATGAAACTCATTCGTTTGCATAACCAGTATTCAGTAATAAAAAAAGATGTGTGTGGAAAGGCTGGGGATACAACTCAGAGGCAAAGCTCTTGGACTCAACCCCCAGTACAACTGGATTAATTAATTAACTTTATTTTTATTTATTTATTTGCCTTTTTTGAAACAGGATCTCTCTATGCAGTTCATGCTGGCCTTGAGCTCACTTTGTAGAACTAATTAATTTTAAAACACCTGTATCATCAATATACTTGTATTTCCTGTGTGTGCTAAAAACTCGGTACATACAAAGTACCCAAAAACTACTTGTGAAAAAATAAACTGCACCAAGAGCATATTAAAAGGATAGGCACTTAAAATATAATTAGAAATTAATAAAAATCATCAGAGTATTCTCAGTACTTAGGGTTAAGTATACCACAATGGTAGAGCGCACCTAACAGGCACTAAGGCCCTGGGCTGATCCTGGGCACCTAAAAAGCAAGTGGAGAAGGAGGAGGAAGATTTCTGGTACTTAAATAAGTCACAGAGAAATCTCTGTCCTTGGAATAGCATCTAAACTGGGTAACAAACAAATTGTTATCTGACTAAAACCATGGCATGATGTTAATCTGACTGGGATTGGTTGCTAAGAACACAATTTTTTTTTTTTTCTTTTTGAGACAGGGTCTCACTATGCAATTCAGGCAGGCCTTGAGCTCATTTTGTAGGCCAGGCTGGTCTCAAACTCACAAGGATCCTCCTGCCTCAGCCTCCCGAGTGCTGGGAATACAGGTGTAAGCCACCACGCCCAGCTAAGAACACAATATTTTAGAAAAAAGTTCATAAATTCTAGAGAGGATTGATAAATGAAGATCTAGCTTTTCGAGTTTTCCTTATCCTTGGCTTCCCACTCATTTTTTCCTATTTCTTCTCCAGTTCCATGATGTGGCTGAAGAACAATTTCCTCAGATAAGATCTGCTTCCAGAGAGCCTTTGCGGGTCACCTCACTCCCAGGGTCTTAGTTTCCTTACCTGAAAGGTGAGATTTGGAGATGACCCCTAAGCCCTTCCTGCTCCAAAGTCCCAGGTGCCACCTGTTCCCCCAAGGCTCTTTCTATTCTATTAACTGAATATTATTCACAGTTTCTGACATAATTCCAGTCTCTCCAAAGACTTGTTTCTGCCACTGAAATCTTTCTTTCTTGTCAATCTGATTTGCTTTTTTTTTTTTTTTTGTCCCAGGAATTGAACTCAGGACCTTGCACTTGCCAGGCAGGCACTTGTGCCACTGAGCTAGCTATATTCCCGGCCCTGTGCTTTCCTCTTGACTGCTGTTGTGTTTTATTTGTCGCTTTTCTCATGGTGTCCTTTCTTCTTACTGTATCTGTCTGATCATCTTTCTAATGCCTATCTTGAGGATCTGCAGAATTTTAACAAATTGACTGTTATAAAGACACACACACATACACACTCCTCCCCACCCCCACCCAGCCCTCCTCCCACTGACCCGCGGGTTCTCGGCCCTCCCCCCATCCTCCCTTCCTGTTCCCCGGCCTCGCCCTCTTTATAAACTCCCGCTTCTCCCATACCTAACACGAGCCACGGCTTTCTCTGGATAGAGCAATGGGAATGGAGAAGCGAGGAAAAGCAAAGAGAACACGGTCCAACCTTCCCTTGTAGGTATTTAAATTCCTGCTGTCCTTAACAGAACGAACTCTGAAAAGTAACACCGGACAAGATTCAGCCTGAAAGCGTCTCCTTGATCTTCACTCCTCCCTCCGCCCCTGAAACACCATGGCAACAGCCACCTGGAAGCGGCTGGGCTGAAACCAGCTCCTGAGACCAGGGCTCCTTTGCCAAGGCTTTCTTACTGAGCAGACTTCTGCAAAGAGCACCTTGGCCCACTCTTCACTGCCTTATGGCCTCAATGCTGGCAAGACAAAGAATCTGGGACAGTGTATGCAGTTCCAAGAGCCATTATTGCTCTACCTACTTACTTGCAAATTTTCCGATTTTCTTTGGATTTTGAAACTTTACCTCATCCTCCAGGTCTTTAGCCAGAAAGTAAGATCAGTAAAAGAGGCAAAAATCAGCAGAAAGTGTCACACTGTGGTAGGATATCAGACTGTCCAATCAAGCATCTGTTAGGGAAATTTCAACCTTGCCATTACCAGCTATGAGACCTTGAGCAAGATAATCCTTATGCCTCTCAGCCTCAGTTTCCTTACTTGTAAATGTGTGTGATATGGGGATTATAGTATACAGTGCTTCTTAGCAAAGTTACTTTAAGGACAAACTGAGATTATGTATTCAAAGGGCCTGATACACAGAGTACACAACAGCCAGTGTGCTGTCAATAGAAATATTTGTCTTTCTAGATTCCTAGTTCAGTTCACTTGCAATTAAATCAAGGCCTCTAACTCTCTGAAAGGTAGAAGAAATGATTTCATAATGCCTGCACTTCTATAAGCAAACTAGAAAAAGCAGGATGCTATGAGCAGAGCTCTATCCTGAGAGAAGAAGCAGTGAGTGAAATGTGAAAAGCTTCCTGGAACCCCTCATGACTGTAGTTGTACTTTTAGGGCAAAACTGACCATGAGTTTAAACATACTTCTAAATAGCTAAAAACGGTGTTAACCTTAACTTCAACAAACATTCAGCCAGCTGTAGCACCTACGCTTGAAAAGTGTGTTATTTATCCAGTCAACAGTGGGGCTGGGCTCCTGTGTACATGGCTTCTCTTCCCTGCAACGCTGCGGTCCCCTAGGAATTTGAGCCTGGTTTAGAAACATCAGGCCAGTGCAATTGTTTCCGACCTGACTCTGCGTAAGAATCAGTTCATAGACTGTTGAAAGTCTTAGGTCTTAGCCCCAGAAAGCCTGTGTTGATGGGAAAGGCTCAGGAATGTGAATTCTCCAGGCGCCCTCAGGTAAACGCAGCGCGGGGCAAACGCGGTCCCGAGGGCCGCCCAGCGCTCCAGGAATCCGCTGCCCTGGCCCCTCCCCACCGCACCTCGCAGTTCCGGGCCTCTTCAACTGGGGTGTTTGGCGATAGCACACAGCAGTAAATGGAACAACTGATTAACAGAAAAATAACAACATGGTTTTTTTTTAATAAAGAATTTAATTTTTTGTTTTATTTCGTTTTGGTACTGCTAGGGGTTAAACCCAGGTTCTTCACATTTGCTAGGCAAGTGCTCTATCACTGAGCTACATCCCCAGCCCTTAGAGATTTAATTTTGTCACCAAACTACTTTAATGTTCATTCTAACCAACCCGTTACACATTTCATTCTCAGGTGGTCTGGCTCAGCAACTGACTCCATGGTATAAACACCTCAACTGTACTGTTAGCTAATCCTGGAGAGAAACAATCAAACCCAAGGCCAATAGAGAGAAACCAAAATAAGAAATACTGATAAAATTAGAAAATATCCTAAGAAGGAATTGGAGGTGTAGGGAGGCAGACTATGGTCTTTTTTTTCCTACCCTTTATTATCTCCACTGACCTTAAGTGGTTCTTCGGTTTCTTGGGAATTAAGCCCTTAGGTTATAAGGTCAAAAGACCATAGAATATTTCTAATAGATCACAAACTGAAGAAAGAAAATAAGAAAATTGCTGTTCTAATGTGTTTGGGTACTGAATCTTCCCACCCCCATTTTATTCTCTTGCTCTCTCTCCCTCTCCCTCTCCCTCTCCCTCTCCCTCTCCCTCTCCCTCTCCTCTTTTCTCCTCCTCCCTCCCTCTCTCCTTCCTCTCCCCTCTTCACTTCACCACACACAGAAACCCCTTTTCAAAGAGGCTTTTTTCCAACTCAGTGAAGTAGAGTCTTTGCCCCTTTGTGGGAAAGGCTCATTAACATTCCCACAGCAGCATCTCTTCAAGGATTCTACTTTTGTAACTCTGTGGGGAGGTCAAGAGGCCACAGTGGAGAGGTAAAAGGGAAAAAGTGGTAACGGGGGAGGGCGGAAGAAAGGAGAGGAGGGGAAAGGGTCCTTCCTTTCACAATGAAGCCGGGAAGGAGGAGCGGGAAGACATGGGAAAAGACTCGGGACAGCGACGTGGGAGCCCGCGGTCGGCCCCTCAGAGATTTCAGAGACTTCTGAGAAGAGCAGAAAACTGCGTCTTCTCTCTCTTATTTTTCCTCATAAAACATATACATGACGGGAACAGTGGGGTGAGAGAGTAAGAGCCCAGTCTATTTTTTTTTCTTTTTTGAGGAATTAGATGCTTTCCTGGCTTCAACAGCCCTGTTTCTCTTCAAGTAGCCCAGTAGTTAATAATGGCACTTGTCTACACGGAAAAATTAATATAATTGATTAGACCACGTCAGGAATAAGAATTCCAAGGGTGGGAGGTGAGAGAGTCATCCAGGATCCTGACAGCAAAGATCTGGAAAAATAGTGAATACTGTGTGAACTCCAAAGCAGAGACCAGAGTGCTTCTTAAATCTCTTCAGAAGTGCACACCTACAGGCCTGGGAGTGTAGCTCAGAGCTAGAGCATTTACCTACCCTGTGTGAAGTTCTGGGTTCGATCCCCAGCACTGAAGGGAAGAAAAAACCAGTGGAAAACCTGCCTCAGCCACTAACCGAGGCATCTACTGTCTTCCTCTCCTATTCTTAGTATTTGCCACAGTATCCTGGATGTGCAGAAGAGAAAAAATGCAAAAACCCTCCAATGTGCCCCCACACTGAGCTTCGTTTCGCTTTTCTTTTTCTCTGAAGACACAGTTATCTGAGATTTACATGACTGAACCTCAAGAGGAAAAATAACTCTTATTCTTTCACCTGAGAACGTTTTAGGTGCTCTCTCGCCTCAGCCTGCAAAGTAAAGGCACGTAAAGTTAAAAGAAGGGGGCCCAGGCTGACAGCAAAAATAGAGGACATATCTGGCATTGCTTGTGCCCAGTAGCCCAGTATCACTCTAATTCAGGTAAAGCACCTGAATTAGTCAGGAGTTAAAGAACAATTTGATCCCCAGAACCTCAACAAAGAAAAGAAAAAAACAGTTGAAGAACAATAAAATGACCTTTAGTGTGTGGGCAGAGCTGGAGATACCTGATGGTTTCTCAAATGATATTTGCAGAGGTGAAGTAAGTTTGCTTGTATATTTTGGTTTTGGGGATTGAGTTCAAGGCCTCATGCACGCTGGGCAAGTGGTCTACCCCTGAGCTACTGGGGCAGCCCGGTAAAGATGGAGGAATGCATAGAGGTCCAGTTTCATAGCCACAAAAAATCCTTTACACAGAATCTTGAGCAATTATTTGGCCTCTGTGTGAACATATTCAAGAGAGATCCCAAATCACTAGTCTTTCACACTGTTGGAAAGTGACTCCTTACAGGCTTTGTCCTGGGAAACCAAGAAACACACCCTCCACATTCTCAGGTGCATCCCTTTATCTATGGGCCCTGAACAGGACTGAGAGCGATGTAAAGCCACCCATCTTGTTGCTGTTGTACATGAAATCACCTGGGGATATAGCTTAGTGGCACAAGTGCCAGCCTGGCAAGTGTGAGGTTGTGAGTTCAATTCCTGGTAGCAAAAAAAAAAAAAAAAAAAAGTTTAAATAAGTAAATAAATAAAAGCTGGTATAAATGAAATCATTACGATCATTTTTTGTTTTTTTGCAATACTGGAGACTGAACTCAAGTTCTTCACCCTGACTTCACCTACATCCTTGACCTTTTTTTGTTTTGTATTTTGAGGTAGGCTCTTGTTAAATTACCTAGGCTTAGTTTGAATTTGGGATTCTCCTGCCTCAGCTCATAACACCAAATGTTTTTCATCTTTTTTTCCCCATGCTAGCAGTCTAATGGCATATTGTATCTTTACCAGCATGGAATACACCTGTGTTCCACTCTAGCTCTGGTCTCTCATAACTAAGGAACCTTGGATAGGCTACCTAACCTCCGTGGGGTTTTTTGATCCCTATAAAGGGATCCCCTACAAATAGAAAGGTGCTAAGCTCACTGTGCTAATCTCTAAGCTATAATGTTAAACATGTCACATAAATGAAAATATATAAACTATCAAAAACTGTGCACTTATTTTAATGCCTGTCTTTACTCAATATTTACGAAGAGCTGACTTCTTCTTGCCTTATACCTAGGATATACCAGAAAATTCTCAGTCGTTACCCCTAAAACATCCACATTATCAAACAGGCAGTCAGGAGAGGACCACAAGCCCTGCAGAGCAGTTGAGGAGAGTGAGGAAAACCAGTGAGGGCGGCCTCTCAAACACAGCACGGGGAGAGCAGGGGCACCGGCAGGGAGGAGAGGGTTAAATCCTCTCCTCAGCAGTACAAAAGAAAAGAGTGTGCGGAAAGATTAGGATTTTTGCTTTTACAATGGGAGCTGCAGAAGCGTAGGGAAGAAGCTGAAGAAAAAAAGGGGGCGTCTCCCCTTTAAAGACTTGCAGAGATTGAGTCAGGAACAGAGAATCAGAGTCTGTCTGTCTCTGGGAAAAGAGAACATCTCTGCTCACAGTGATTTGCACTGAGGGGAGAGGCATCCGCTGGCTGCAGACCCCAGGGGGGCCCGGACCTGGTCACCCCGGTGGAGCCTAAGGGAGCCTTACCCCTCCTTCCCCCACCTCTCCACCCGGGAATGTCTCGGCGAAAGCAGCGGAAACCCCAGCAGTTAATCTCGGACTGCGAAGGTCCCCGCGCGTCTGAGAACGGTGGGTGCTGGGGTGGGGTGGGGGCCCTGGAGTCCCAGCCCGGGGGGTCAGGCCGGGGCCAGGGGAGGGCACCAGGGCCGCGGGCAGACCCGGGCGGGGGAGACGCAGGCTGGGAGAGAGGGGATGACCTGTGCTGGGGAAAGTCCCCCTCGGATTCATTCTGTTTGTGCTTTCCTTGTTTCTCTCTGGATGAAATGGAGTTTTCAAACTGCTCTGGATCCCCACCCAAGAGTTCTCTCCCCAGGTCCCCCTCTGCTCACAGGTCTTTGTGCCGTTGCTAGGTAACGTCCTCCGACCTGAAGACCAGTCTCTTAGGGGTGGGATTCTCCCCCCTCTTCTTTCGGGAGAGTTGGGTTGCAAGAGAATGAATTGGATAAACGTGAAGGTTCCCCTGAGAGAGAAGAGAAAAAAGTTTCTCATTGTTGGGCTGAGTTGAGAGCTGATCAGAGCTCCCAGAGGGAGCGAGGGAGAGCGCTAATGTCGGTCAGAACACGGCCTGTTGGGTGTGTGTGTATCTCTGTCCTCTGCAGGGCAGGATGGAGGAAGGTCTGCAGGAGGAGTTTTGGGTTGTTTCAAGGGAGGTCAAGCTTTAAAAAAAAAAAAAAAGTTAATCAAACTTAATATATGCATATCGTCTTACAAGGATATTACTGTGTATGTTTTTTAAGCAACACTTTCTTCATGAGAGGGAAAATTGTATGCACTCTTGTAAGCTCCAGTAAACGAAGGGCAGATACCAAATAGAGGGGGGAGGGTATTAGGAAGCCACATTGTCCAAAGCCTTAGAGACAGGAAAGAGGCAGCATCAGGACAAGAATTTAGGTTTCCAGGTGCTGGGGATGGTGCTGCTCGGTCCAGTAAATCAGGGGTTTGCCAGCTTGCTTGGTTGTGAGTAGATCTAAACTGAGGTCTAGGAATCAATATCTTCTGCAAGTGTCCAGGTACTTCTCAGCATCAAGCAAGCTCTGGGTATATCTGTCAGTGGTACGGCTACCTGTGTGCACTGTGAAAGTCTAGGTCTCGGCTCAGGGGTCAACTATTGATACGCAGTAATGTAGCATAGGGTCAGACACAAGTGATCAGAGATTTATAGGACTGGCTTCCAGTCAAATCCTGACTTTGCCTGTCTGCCTCAGTTTCTTCATCTGTAAAGTGGAGGTGGTTATACTAGTTACCTCATTAGGGTGTGAGAACTGAAATAAATTACGTGTGAAGCCATAGGGAAAATACCAAGCATAAATAAGTGCTTAATACATGCAATAAAGCACTAACTCCTTAATGCATGTGAGTAGTTGTATATGAATGCAGTAGCAGTCCTGCCAGTGCGGAAATAAGATCAAAGCTCAGGAGCCTCTTGGCAAACTTCAGCTTTCTCCACCAGACACGTGCCATGAAAACCTCCAGGATGGTGTTTACGCAGTGATTAAAACTAATCATGGATTACTACCCATTGTGGAAAAAAAAAAGAAAGACTTCAGGTCCAATCAGGACTCCAAGTGCAACAGACAACCTTAACAGACAAGCTAAATTTGGAGTAGGACACAGCCTCCCGAGCTGCTGGCTCTATGATAATCCCACCGCGCCCATGTTTAGAGGCTCCGCAGTGGCGGCATCCTTCCCTCCGGAGACGCATTAACCCTCCTTCATGCTGCTACAGGCCGGATGTTTCCTCCCGTGCTCACTACAGGACACTTCCCCTAGAGCAGCAGAGTTCTGCTCCCCTGCTGGCTCAACTGTGGAATTATGCTGAACACCCACCCCCAGTCCCCAAAGAAACCTCTCCTTCCTTCCATCTGCTCCCCAGGCCCCGTACCCCAGCTGAAGAAATATCTTCTGTGAGGCAGTCAAAAGGGTATCTCAGCAGCTGCCCCAAATGGATTTTCAAGCCCTTTGAAACCCAGCTCCCTCTTGGGAATACGGGCACTTGGGGTGGGAATACAGACACAAGGGGGTGCTACCACAAAACTGTTACTGTAGAAACAATAAAGGCTTCAATCCAGTAGAAGCAACAAATTTCAGTTGAAATTTTTCCTGTGAGTTATGAAGGGCAAAAGCGAATAAATGCAGGGAGCAGAAAGCACTGTAACCTTGGTTGAGACCTGCCTTGAGAACATCTGAGGAGTTTCTCACCAGAAGTCCTCTGAAAGTGAAAGACCTTGACTACTCTTGTGACCTGAAGTTTCATTCAGTCTCATCTGCAATTTGTGGTGGCCGTCTAAAATCCTCCCCGCTTTTTGTCTTTTTGGGACAGGGTCTTGCTATGTGGTTCAGGCTGGCCTTGAGCTCACTTTGTAGCCCAGGCTGGTCTTGAACTAGCAATGATCCGCCTGCCTCAACCTACCAAGTGCTGGGATTACAGGAGTGAGCCAGCGCACCTGACTTTTTCTTCCTGCTCTTATAAGCTGACAAATATATAAATTACTTCCTCCTTTTTATAGACAAGATCTTTATAAGGGATGAGGGTGTGCAGTGTGATGGCAGAATGCTTGCCTAGTGTGTATGAGGCCCTGGATTATCCTTTACACAGAATCTTGACAGTTACTTGGTCAGCTTCTGCCTTTATTCTATCACAGAGCATGGCCTCAAATTAGGTAGGAAGGGGCTTGGAGTGTAGCTCAGTGGGAGAGCACTTGCTTAACCTATAGGAGGTCTTGAGTTCAATTCTCATACAGAAGGGGGAGGGGTAGTGGGAGCTATTATTTGGGGCCCTTTGTGCACCTTAGATATTGTGGCCACTTAATTACCATCAGCAGACATTTATTCAGTAGCCTAGAATGCCTCTAATGTTCTCAAGTTTTTTGGCCTTATTTTAGGCACTATTTATCTTATATAAAAAGCAAGTGTGAGCTTTTGTTGCACATTTTAAAAGACTCAGCACCATGAAACAGTCTGAAAAACCTGTTTTTCTGCTGTTTTTGCTCAGCTTCCTCACCATACCACCAACACCTAATAGAATAGTTATTGCACATAAGTGATGAGCAGGAAATAGTCTACTTAAAAACTCTGGCACAGAGGAAAAAACACCCCCCACCACCACCACAGAGTCTAGAAATCTGAATTAAAGAACATAAGGGATGTAACTGGGGAAAATGCAAACTAGTCCATCTGGGAAATAAAGGAAACGATCAGAAACCCAGATATTTAGTGAGGAGAAACCAGGACACAACAAACACATCTAGAGGGAGAAAGGGGAGTACTTTAGATGGAAGTTGGCAGATGCAAGAACAGCAAAAGGGGAAAGAAGGCAAAAATAGTTTTGAGGGTTCAGTGTCCTCACCCGGAATATTGAGCCCTGGGCTCATCCAGCTGCATGTGTCTTCTTTGCAGAGTAAGGGTCAGAACACATCTCTGGGTAGACAGAAAGCAGTTCAGGTCTGCACAGAACACTTAGTAAGAAAGCAAGAAACTTGGTCTTCATTTAGACTAGACCTCGTCGACCCTGGGCAACCTTTCCATCAAATAACAACATGTATGGCTGATATTTGTGACATGTTCGGGTACAATGCTAGCCTGTATTGCACTTCCTCTCATTTATTCCTGTAATCCCCCGATTTGTCTCCCACTTCACACACTTCTTTTTCTTCTCCTCCCCCCCCCGCCCCCGTACCAGGGATTGAACTCGTGACCTCACCCTTGCCAGGCAGGTGCTTACACCACTGAGCTAAATCCCTGGCCCCACTTCTTCTTTTTCTAAGACAGAATCTTACCCAACCTGGCCTGAGCCTTCAACTTCTGCTTTCACATGCTGGGGTTACAGATCTTCAACACTCTACCTGGTTTACCCACCCCTCAGTTTAAAAAAAATTAGAAGTTTCATTGTAGAAAGATATGCATAACAAAATTGACAAAGTGGGCCATCCTAAGTGTACGCTTGGGGCATTCACCATGTTTGTAGCCGTTGACTTCTATTTCCAGAACTTTTTCATCATCAAACAGAAACTCTATACCTTTTAAACAACAAATTCCCATTCTCCCTTCCCCACATTCCCTGGTAGTTTCTATTCTGTTTTCATGTCTGTATGAATTCACCAATCCTAGGTACCTTATATAAATGATTCATACATTATTTGTCCTTTTGTATCTGGTTTATTTCACTTAGCATGTTTTCAACATTTATCCATGTTGTACCATGTATTGGGTTTGTTTTGTTTTGATTTGTTTTGGGACCGGGGACAGAACTCACAACCTAGCACTTGCCAGGCAGGCACTTATGCCGCTGAACTAAATCCCCAGCCCCTTTATCAGGGTTTTTTGAGACAGGGTCACACTACATAGTTCAGGCCATCCTTGAAATCACTATGGAGCCCAGGCTGGCCTAGAACTCAGTAATCCTCCTGCTTCAGCCTTCCAAGTGCTGGGGTTATGGGCATGTGCCACCAAACCCAGCTATCAGAATTTTATTCCTTTTGTGGCTGTACCCCACTTTCCCCTGGGGGATTTAATCAAGGAGCATTCTACCACTGAGGTATATCCCCATCCTTTTTTATTTTTTGAGACAGGGTCTCTCACTAAGTAGCCCAGAATGGCTCCAACTTGCATTCATCCTGCCTCAGCCTCCTGGAGCAGCTGAGATTACAGGTGAGCACCATCACACCCAGCTTGTACCTCATATTTTAAAGAAGTCTTAGCCTTACAGAAATTAAGAAACTTTTCCAAGATCACAGAGATGAGAAAGGGCTAGAACTATAACTCAGGTCTAAATCTTTTTTCTTCTTTTCTTCCCATACCCCACTACTGGGGATTGAACCCAGGGCCTTTGTGCTCAGCTCTGTCCCTATCCTCCCCACACCCTTTTGAAACAGTCTAAATTGATAAATTGCCCAGGCTGGGCTCCATATTGCAATCCTCCTGCCTCAGCCTCCCAGAGTGCTAGACCTGCCTGAGTCTTTTTATTTTTTTTAAAAGTCCGTAAAGACCTTTACTGATGTTTGACCTAAGTCTTATTCTGGAAATAAATATTTTTTCTCACTTAGCAACAGGTATGTTGCGAATTTTTATGCCTCTTAAGTCTACTGTGCTACCCAGTAGACATAGGTTTGACTGCACTAGTGTGATTTGGAAAAGGATTGTATGTGCACATTGAGGGGAGGGCAGTGAGGAAGAGAGGATGGGATATTCTAAGAAGTCAACAGCAGTTAGAAAATCAATTTATTTACAGTTCGGAAAGCTACCAATTAGTGCTGGCCCAATGCCAACAACATGTAAGCTCAGGCAGGTTCATAATATGCTGTTTCCTCTGTTTCATCTTACAGTTAGAAATATAGCTGAGTTTTCAATTTAAATTTTTAGAGCTGGGGATTTAGCTAAGTGGCAAATGTGCTTGCCCTGTAAGCTCAAGGTCATGAGTTCAATCCCGGGCAACAAAAAAAAAAAAAAAAATTTTTTTTAAATGCTAAAGATGTACATTTGCTGGGAAAAACAATCTAGTTGTTTAAATGCACAGGTGTGAATGATATCAAAATCTGTTCAAGGAAGCAGATTCGCATCAGGAAAGAGTGTAAGAGAGCTAACACCTGGTTGCAGGCAGACTAGAGAGGGGGCCCAGTGGAAAGATTCAACCCCCCAGCACTGAGGATTTTTGCTCCTGTCTCAATGTGGCCAGGTTTAGCTCAGGTAGGTTTTGTGAGGGGCAGGGTGGAAGGTTTGATGGGAAAAACAACCCTCTAATTCTGCAGCTCTCATCCTTGGCTATACATTGTGTATCTGGGTTTTTGTTTGCTTTGTTTTTTTCTCTTTTGAGACAAGTTTTCACTATGCAGTTCAGACTGGCCTAGAACTCACTCTGTAGCCCAGGCTGGTCTCAAACTTGCAGCGATCCTCCTGTCTCAGCCTCCCAAGTGCTAGGATTACAGGCATGTACCAGCATGCCTGGCCCTGGGTATATTTCTGTGTGTGTGTGTGTGTGTGTGTGTGTGTGAGAGAGAGAGACTGGCCCAGGTGAAGCGAGTGCTTTACCACTGAGCTACCCCTCTCCTGCCCAAAACATCAGAATTTTTTTTTTTTTTTAAACAATGCTAGGGATTAGACCCAGGACTCCTGCATACAAGAGAAACATTCTACCACTGAGCTATATCCTCCCCAGCTGGGACATCAGGAATTTTCAGAGCTCTAGTGGTATCCCTAAAGGACAGCAAAGTTTGAGAAGCATAGTTCAAACATTACCGCTCTGTGGCATTTGCACCCACCTCTGGTTTTCCCTTGGGTTTCCCCGGTCGTTGTCTCAAGCCTGAAGTTTTAGTTTGGTGGGGCACCAGATCCGGAGGGAAAGTTCCCCAGTTTTGTTTTTCTTTGTCATTTCAGCTCTTTGTGAATTTAAACAAACATGTTCGGGTCTTAGTCCTGCATCCACCCCAGACTTTGCGTGTGACCCATTCCCTCACCTGATCTGCTGTTGGGGGAGAGTCACCAGCTTAACTGTTCCCATGTCTGTGACTTTATTCCCTCTGCATGAGAACCCTGGCCCCTTTTCAGCATGGGCAGTGAGTGTGAAGTGCTGAGGAGTGGAGGGTTCCTCTTACAGGTGGCTGCTGATCCCTCACCTTTCACCAGGGACTAAATTTACCTTAAAGAAGAGTGCAGATCAGATTACCCATCAGAAAGCTCGTTTCATTAGAGAGCAAGAAAGGGGACAGTGTTTCCCAGGAGAAGATGAAAAGGAAAGGATTTCTTTTCTTGTCAGAAGACTTGACAAAACAGCAACTGGATATCAAATGTTTCATGCTAATTAACAAATGCGCAGTAGAAAGTCTCCATCTGATTCCTTTTCTCTTGCTGAGGCAGGAGCCACACAGCACCCTTTTCTGCAGCTCTTAGGAAGCCACACCATGTGGAAGTGCTTAAAGAGCCCTGGACCCAGAAAAGTCACTCTCTCTGAGCTCCATTTCCTTATCTGTAGGGAAACCTGTTACTTCCGTAATTAAACAGATGTGCCCCCCATTTGTAAGGGCCTAGAAGTACAGAGCCCATCTGTGTGGGAGCTGTGATTCACAATGCTAAGATCCCTAAGATTATCTGAACGGTCAAAATATAATTCAGTGATGTTTTCAGGTAATGCCATGTAGTGACTCATGCCATAATCCCAGCACTTGGGAGGCTGAGACAGGAGGATCACTGCATGTTCTAGGCCAGCCTGGGCTACAAAGTAGAAGACAAAAAAAAAAAAAAAAGGTTTTCAATTTATAAAGACAGGCAAAATTCATGTTGAAAGTAAAGTGGTCATTACTAGTATTTTAATTAGGTTGTGTTAGCTCCCCTCCAAAAGACTACTACTTATCCTTGACATTTGCAAATGACACTAAGCAACTTCTTACCTCAGAAATTGGTAAGATTAGGGCTGAGGTTAGAGCTCAGTGACAGATGACCAGTCCAATATATGAGGCCTTAAATTCAATCCTCAGGAGGAGAACAAAACAAAGGAACAAAAAAAGCCAGGCAGGGAGCCACATGCTGTAATCCCAGCACTCTGGAAGGCTGAGGCAGGAGGATCACAAATTCAAATTCATCACAATTTAGGGATTTAGTGAGGCCTTGTCTCAAAAATAAGTAAATAAATAAAAAAAAGCTGTAGATGTAGCTTAGTGCAAAGGCCTTAAATTCAAACCCTAGCATGGCCCCAAAAAAGGAAGGAATTAGATTAAGAACACAAAACACAGATTGCATCTTTAATGTTTGTGCATTTAAGGTTACTTTCATTATTTTACTATTATATTTACAATATAAATAATACTTCAAACTAAAAAAAAAATGTTTATTAATATTATTTGTTAAAATTTTTTCAATTTTTCATTCCCACGATATTATTCTGAGGAAGACTGTGCAGCTGTATTAGTTTAGTACTTTACACAATGACCACTATGCCTCAGTTTACCAAACTGGTAAAAATAGAACTGAGTTAACAACAATGCACAGTGGTGCCCACCTGGAATCCCAGCATTCAGGAGGCTGAGGCAGGAGGACTGCAAATTTGACCCTAGCCTGGGCAATTTAGGGACTAAAACTGTCAAAAAATAAGAAAAGGTGGTGGGAGCTGGGGGTGTAATCAGTGTAAAAGCTATGGGTTCAATACCCCCACCCCAAAAAGTGGATTTACTGATGCCCACAAAACCTGATGAACCGCCAAAGCAAGGCCCTGTGGCTACTTCCTGCATTTAAGGTTAAGGATTTTAGGAAGAGATAAACAACTTTCAGATTCATTTCAGGAAGAAAGGGAGTGCAGAATACCTGGCTCTTGAGGCATCTTATGCCTACTTACCCTCATTGCATGGGAATCAGCCTCCCCGGGGGCGAGCTGGCCCTTGTGAGTCACTCCCAGGCATTCAAATCAGGTTGGGGCCGAAAGGGGCTTTGGAGCCTGGTGTCTGCTACCGCATTTTCCTATTGTTTCAGGAGGCGCTCCCCTCCCCCCAGGTCAGAGCTGGGTGGGCCTCCCTGGGCTTCTGCAAACTAATCTTTCCCCACACCACCGTCCTGTACAGGAGCTGTAGGCCAGTGCTGCTCGGGGTGAACAGAGTAGGAAACGGTGCAAGAGGGCACTAAGCCGGAGGCAGGCTCGCAAGCGTCACTCCAGAGGCGAGGGAGGTCCGGCCTGGAGAGCCGCGGGCAGCTTGCGCGCGGGGTCTGCAGGGTGGGGGCTCAGTGCTCTGCCGAGAGGAGCCCTGAAACGACCGCCTTAGCAATGCTGCCTAGCAGCCGCCCCTCGGAGGGACTTCTTGTGGCGAGGGATGGGGTAGTGTGGGAATGGAAGTGAGGGCGACAAGACAAAACTTGGGAGCATTTTAGTGGGTTTGCTGGTGAAGAGAGGATGTTTTGGGCTTCTCCCCTTCTGGCTTCAGACCTCTGCGGAGATCAAACCACCCCTTCTGGCATCCACATTTTCCAGGCTCAGCGGATCCTTTATCCAAAGAAAAATAAAAGAAGCCTATCGCCGAGCTCCATTGAGCAGGGCTACGTTTCCCACTGTGCCCCTTGAGCCGGGGGGGCGGGGGTGGGCCTGGGCGAAGACATCTGGGGACGGGGGAGCTGGCGGAGGACTAGGAGGGGCAGGCCCCACACCTGTCCCCGCGCTCCAGGCAGCGCCCCGGGGGGGGCCCCGGCCCCCACCTTCCCAGGCCGGCCCCCACCTTCCCAGGCCGGCCCCCACCTTCCCAGGCCGGCCTCCGCCCCCGCCCCCACCTGGACCTCCGCCTGCTCGGGCCCGGCTCCCCCGCAGCTCCTCCCCGCTCTCCCCACCCCCTTCCCCTCCTAGCTTTCTGGCTCCAGCTCCTCCCCACCCCCACCCGCGCCCCGCCCCCGCCGCTCTGCGTCTCCGCAGTCTGGGTCGCTGGGCGCAGAGGCTGCCGCAGCCCCGGCGGCCACGGCCGCCTTCCACTCCCGAGACCCATTGTCTCCCGCTTCGCGCGGCCCTCCTTCGCTTCCGCCACCGCCATGGCGCACGACGCCGCGCGAAGCTCCCGGCTCGGGGAGCCCGCGGAGCCCGGAGGTGCGGTAGGGCGGGACTCGGGGGCGGGCGCGGGGAGCGCTCCCGGGGCGGTGCGGCTCGGACCGGCGCCGCGGGCGGCCTCTCTCCCTCCGCGCTCCCGGGCGGAAACGGAGCGCAGTGGAGGGGAGGGCGCGGGCGCGTGCCCTCGGCTGGCAGGTCCCGGCGTGTCTCGCGTCCTCTCGGGTCAGGTCTGAGCTGCAGTCTTGTGCATGGCCTGATGGTGAGCTGTCTCCTTACCCCCGGGCCACAGCTAGCGGTTACCGGGCTGCTTGTTAATTAGAGCCTCGGCTCCCCAACCCCACCGCACCACTCAGGCTCTCTCTTTTTCCCCAGGTGATGCTGCCGAGGGGGACCGCCCCCAGGTCTGTGCCAAGTGCTGCGCACAGTTCACTGACCCGGCTGAATTCCTCGCCCACCAGAATGCGTGTTCTACTGACCCTCCTGTAATGGTGATCATTGGGGGCCAGGAGAACCCCAACAACTCTTCTGCCGCCTCTGAACCTCGGCCTGAGGGCCACAGTAGTGCTCAGGTCATGGATATAGAGCACAGCAACCCCCCAGATTCTGGGTCTTCGGGGCCCATAGATCCCGCCTGGAGCCAAGAGCGGAGAGCAGAGGAATCGTCCGGGCACTTCCTGGTCACTGCTGCGGGTACAGCGGCTGGTGGTGGCGGGGGCCTGATCCTGGCCAGTCCCAAGCTGGGAGCAACCCCACTACCTCCAGAATCTACTCCAGCCCCTCCGCCGCCGCCGCCACCCCCACCCCCCGGAGCAGGCAGCGGCCACCTGAACATCCCCCTGATCTTGGAAGAGCTTCGGGTCCTGCAGCAGCGCCAGATCCATCAAATGCAAATGACGGAGCAGATCTGCCGGCAGGTGCTGCTGCTGGGCTCCCTGGGCCAGTCTGCGGGGGCCCCTGCCAGTCCCTCAGAGCTGCCTGGGACCGGGGCCTCCTCCTCCACCAAACCTCTGCTGCCTCTCTTCAGCCCGATCAAGCCTGTGCAGACTGGCAAGACGTTGGCTCCCTCTTCTTCCTCATCCTCCACCTCAGGGGCAGAAGCGCCAAAGCAGGCTTTCTTCCACCTTTACCACCCACTGGGGTCCCAGCACCCCTTCTCTGCTGGAGGAGTTGGGCGAAGCCACAAACCTGCCCCAACGCCCTCCTCGGCCCTGACCGGCAGTGCGGATCAATTGATGGCCTCACCTCACGTGGCCTTCCCAGGCAGCACGGGACTATTGGCAGCGCAGTGTCTCGGAACAGCCCGAGGCCTTGATGCCACTGCCTCCCCTGGGCTCCTGAAGCCAAAGAATGGAAGCGGTGAGCTGAGCTATGGGGAAGTGATGGGTCCCTTAGAGAAGCCTGGTGGAAGGCACAAATGTCGCTTCTGCGCCAAAGTATTCGGCAGCGACAGCGCCCTGCAGATCCATCTTCGGTCCCATACGGGTGAGAGGCCCTACAAATGCAATGTCTGTGGGAACCGCTTTACAACCAGAGGCAACCTCAAAGTGCACTTCCACCGGCATCGAGAGAAGTACCCACATGTGCAGATGAATCCGCATCCGGTGCCAGAGCACCTAGACTATGTCATCACCAGCAGTGGTCTGCCCTATGGCATGTCTGTGCCACCAGAGAAGGCTGAAGAGGAGGCGGCCACGCCGGCTGGAGGTGTGGAACGCAAGCCTCTGGTGGCCTCCACCACAGCCCTCAGTGCCACAGAGAGCCTGACACTGCTCTCTACCGGTGCAGGCACAGTCACAGCTCCTGGGCTCCCTGCTTTCAATAAGTTCGTGCTCATGAAAGCAGTGGAACCCAAGAGTAAAGCTGATGAAAACACTCCCCCAGGCAGTGAGGGCTCAGCCATCAGTGGAGTGGCAGACAGTGGCACAGCAACCCGAATGCAGCTAAGTAAGCTGGTGACTTCGCTACCAAGCTGGGCACTGCTTACCAACCACTTCAAGTCCACTGGCAGCTTCCCTTTCCCCTATGTGCTGGAGCCCTTGGGAGCCTCGCCCTCGGAGACATCAAAGCTGCAGCA
Organism: Hydrochoerus hydrochaeris; assembly: GCA_004027455.1. Classification (NCBI taxonomy): domain Eukaryota; kingdom Metazoa; phylum Chordata; class Mammalia; order Rodentia; family Hydrochaeridae; genus Hydrochoerus; species Hydrochoerus hydrochaeris. The sequence goes on along the minus strand of PVLA01002592.1, from coordinate 214,593 downwards.
GCTGGTAGAGAAGATTGACCGGCAAGGAGCTGTGGCAGTGGCCTCTACTGCTGCCGGAGCCCCCACCACCTCTGCCCCTGCACCTTCATCCTCAGCCTCTTCTGGACCCAACCAGTGTGTCATCTGCCTTCGGGTGCTGAGCTGCCCTCGGGCTCTGCGCCTTCATTATGGTCAGCATGGAGGTGAGCGACCCTTCAAATGCAAAGTGTGTGGCAGAGCCTTCTCTACACGGGGCAATCTGCGAGCACATTTTGTGGGCCACAAGGCCAGTCCAGCCGCCCGGGCCCAGAACTCCTGCCCCATCTGCCAGAAGAAGTTTACTAATGCTGTCAGTCTGCAGCAGCATGTTCGCATGCATCTTGGGGGCCAGATCCCCAATGGCGCCGCCACGGTCCCTGCGGGTGGAGGAGCTGCCCAAGAGAATGGCCCGGAGCATTGTACAGCCTCAGGGGCAGGGAGCTTCACCCAGCAGCAGTCACAGCAGCCCTCACCAGAAGAGTTGTCCGAAGAGGAGGAGGAAGAGGAGGAGGAGGAGGAAGATGTGACCGATGAGGATTCCCTGGCAGGAAGAGGCTCAGAGAGCGGAGGTGAGAAGGCCATATCCGTGCGCGGTGACTCAGAAGAGGCATCTGGGGCGGAGGAGGAGGTGGGAACAGTGTCAGCAGCAGCCACCGGGAAGGAGATGGACTGTAACCAGAAAGCCCCTCTGCAGGCTTCTCTGCCGCCACCGCCACCACCACCACCACCGGCTGACAGTTTGGGTCAACCCCAGCAGATGGAGCCAGGGAGCAGTGATGTTTCAGGGAGCCTGGAAGAGGGAAGCAAACCCGAGAGGAGCTCAAGCTCGCCACCGACAGCACTCACCCCAGAAGGGGGAGGCGCCAGCACCCCTTTGGTGGAGGAGCTGAGCTTGCAGGAAGCCATGAGAAAGGAACCTGGAGAGAGCAGTGGCAGAAAGGCCTGTGAAGTATGTGGCCAGACCTTTCCCAGCCAGGTGGCTCTGGAGGAGCATCAGAAGACCCACCCCAAGGAAGGGCCGGTCTTCACTTGTGTCTTTTGCAGGCAGGGCTTCCTCGAGAGGGCTACTCTCAAGAAGCACATGCTGCTGGCTCACCACCAGGTACAGCCCTTTGCTCCCCACGGCCCTCAGAATATCACTGCTCTTTCTTTGGTCCCTGGCTGTTCCCCTTCCATCACTTCCCCAGGGCTCTCCCCCTTCCCTCGGAAAGATGATCCCACGATCCCATGAGCCTGTTTTTCTGTACCTGCTATCCTTTGACCTGGGGTGCAGAAGCTGAAAACTCCATAGAAAGACCTCCAAGATTTATGAACCCTTATTTGTCTTTTTCTCTGAGTTCTTACATGATGTGTCTACTGGCTTTCCCCTAATCCCTTAGCTTGGAAATTGTGCTTATGTAGGGATGGCCCCCTAAGGAATTCTTTCTTTATTCTTTCTACCTGAAGAAAATAGATTGTCTACAGCTTTTCCATTCTCAAAGGGAGCCCTCCTTTTCCTTTCCCTTTCCCTTTGGCAGGTGCACCTAAGCACCCATCATTGGACCCTCAGCTCTGGGGTCAAAAGGACTGGCAGCTGTTTCCAAAGGGCCCGGCACCACTCTCACTGGTGACCAGTTGACACTGCAGGACTGCCTGTCCCAGTACCTTCCTGCCAGCTGGCAGGGTGGCTTCCCCACCTTTCTCCAACAGTATGCTGCTTTCTTGTCACATGGCCTGCACGCCAAGCCCTGGAGCTCCAGCTTTACCCCCATTACCACTTCAGGCCTGGCACAACCAGTGTTGTTTAGTCCAGGAACTGTGGCTGGGAAGGTGACTTCCAAAAATGGGACCTGGAGAGGCCAAGGAAAAAACAGTCCCTCTTCTGTTTCAGCCTCCTGAACTTGAAGCAGTGCGTTAAAAGCCCATATTTGAAATGACATCACACATTCCTTCTTCCACCTCCTGCTGCAGGAGGTGCTGGCAGTGAAGATGTTCCACTAGTTGGTGTCCAACCAAAGGAGATAAGGACAGATGAAGGTCACAGAGCTCTTTCCAGCAGACGCCTTCACAGTCACACTAAGGCCACTGTTGACTGATCATTGTGCCAGGACTTCTCTAGCTTCTCGTTCATCAGTGCTTCTCAGCAGGGGTAAAGCAGATTTCTTGCCAAGAGGACTCCTTTTTGGGAAATGTGAAGGTGGTTTGTATCTTAAATGAGCTTTGTGGGTGAAGTTGGTTGATGAAGTAATGACAGAAAGCTGAGAAATGCTGCTAAAATGTAGGGCTTGCTGGAGATCTGTGATGGAAAAATGGGCATTGATGTAAGGGAAGGGACTTGGAATTCTTGTAATGTGAGCATTCTCATGAATATTCTTTTGGGCTACTAGTGACATGGTGTACAGCAGTGCACCGGGGGTCATGAGGGATTTCCTGGCCCTAGTGTACTTCTAGTTTTAGATAAACTACTGCTTTTATTCCCTGGCCCTTTGTATGTTCCTCATCTTTTTCTCTCAAGGCCCCTTCCCTCCCCTTTTGCCTGATCATGGACTGAAGATTACATCTTTCCCGCTGTCTGGTTCTTAGATTCCCAGACTTGGGGAGAGACAAGCTTCAGGTGTTCATCCCTGCCTGTCTGTCTTATAATGAGGTGTAGTGCTTACGCTCAATACAGGATCTTTGGAACTGGAGTTCTGAGGAGAAGTTGACTGATACTGGCTTCTGCAAAGGACAGGGGTGGGCTCCAGTGCTTCCTAACATAGTGAAATGTCAAGAGCAGACAGGCGATACTAGTGTCTTTCCCTATATCATTAAAGGCATTTTGGCCAAATATTTGTGCGCGTGCATGTGTGTGTGTGTGTGTTTTATTTCTTACCCTAAGTAGCCAGCTGGGGCGTGATACAGGCATTCCTGAACATGGAGATTCCCTTCCCACTACATCTGCCAAAGCTGAACATATGGTATTGAAATTATTCAGCCTTGTCCTAAAACAACCTCCAGTGAACATCATTTTCCCATGGAAAACTTTTTCCTGTGGAGTTTGTGTCCTTCAAAGGTAGGGATTTGCCCACTATATCCAATCATTTTCTAGGTTTTCTAGGTTTTCACTTAGCCTAGGACCTTTCCACCAAACTTTTCTGTTGGTTTGATTTGGTTTGGAGGTTGGAAGGCTGTCCTAGCAGCCTGCAGACATCAGTAAATCTGTATAACCTAGATGACTTCAATCCCTTGATCTTTGAGATCAGAAAGGGGGAAAATTTAATTCTACTAACTTGTACCAAGAAGATAAAGGAGAGCTCTTAACATTAAGAATCTAGATAAAGGGCCCAGAATGTAGCTCAGTGGCACAGTGCCTGCCTGACAAGCACAAGGCCCTACGTTTGATTCCTGGAACAAAAAATAAATAAATAATGCAGAGGAAGCTGGGTATGTTGGTACATTTGTGTAAGTAATCCCTGCACTCTGAGAGGCTGAGGCAGGAGGGTTACAAATTGTACCACCTGGGCAATTTAGCAAGACTGTCTCAAAGCAGTCTGGCGATAGAGATGTAGCTCAGTGTGAAGTTCCTAGGTTCAAACCTTAGTGCCCTGAGAAGAGGAGCTGGAGGGTACAGCTCAGTGGTGCATTGTGTCCCATGGAGACTCTGCTTCTCAACACTACAAAAGAAAGCAAATGGGGGAAGGGAATGAAGCTTTTAATTTTCACTTTTACTCTCCACAACTTAGGTTCAAGTTTGTCCCATAAAGAATAAAGTTTTCCAGAAACCAGGCATGGTGGCACACGTGTGTAATCTCAGCACTCGGGGAAGCTGAAGCAGGATCACAAATTTGAGTCCAGCTTGGGCAGTTTAATGAGACCCTGTCTTGAATTTTAAAAAAGGAATAAAATAAAAATTTCTTGAGCTGCGAGTATAGCTCAGAGACAGCACCTGCTTGCTTAGCACATCTGAAGCCCTGAACTCGGTCCTCAGTAGCCCTCAGTAGCACATCTGAAGCCCTGAACTCTGCCCCCCTCTTCCTCCAAAGAATTAATTTTTCTAAATCCTCTAGACTACTCTGTGAAATGGTAAGTCAGAGGATCTTAGTGCTAATGGCATGGGACCAGTAAAATGCTCTTCCCCAGGTCACTCAGCTGATGAGTAACACACCTGGACTCAGAAGCCAGCTATGCACAGGTGTCCAGTGCTGTGGAGTGGTGCTTGCTTCCTGCCACCTCGAGACTCCTGATGTGACCAAAAGATGGACAGGAGGGCCGGAGATTTAGCTCAGAGGCACAAGTGCCTGCCTGGCAACCACATGGTTGTGCGCTCAATCCCCAGTACAAAAAAAAAACTGAGAAAGATGGACAGGAAGGAAGTAAACCTATTGTGGGCTCAATTCAAGGCAAGGAACGAATACTTGATCCTAGTTGCTCCCACCAGAGCAATACAGGTCTTACATGCACGTGGGAATCTTGAAAAAAGCATTTCCTTTCTCTAATACCTGGCAAGCTCTCTTACCTCCGGTTTTCCTTTCAGCCTGTGGAAGGAGGTGGGTCCCATCCTTGCATTCTTCTAACCTCCCCACCCCCATTAGACAGCTGATGCTGTTTAACCCAGCCAGACTCCCCTTCTCTCTGGGTGCCAGGCCCCACAATGGCACCAGCAGTCAGGGAGGCTTCTGATGGGTACCCCCTGGGGCAGCCCAGCACCCCAGCCGCATGCACAGCCTGACTTTATTTTTTCTTCTGCTTTCATTCATCTTGTTCCTCTCCCATCCTTTCATTGCCTTACCTTCCTTCTCTTCTTCCTTCCCTCCCTTTTTAACTTCCTTTTCTTTCTCTTGACGTCTAGTTTATTCTTAAAGCTTTTAACTTCCTTCTTGCAGTGAGCCCTATCCCTAGCCTCATCCCTACCATTTCTGTCAGTCACTTTTCTTCTGTATTTACTTTATTTGTTATGTCTTTTTGTGACAGTTTCACCGTGCAGTTCAGACGTATTGAACTCATTTTGTAGCCCAGGCTGGCCTCAAATGTTCCTCCTGCCTCAGCCTCCCAAGTGCTGGGATTACAGGCATGTGCCACCACATCCAGCCTCAATCATTTTTCACTGGATCCTTTTGGAAACTGAATGAACTCTAACCTACTGGGGTGAATATATAAGTAAAATTTTACAAAACACTTTACAGGAAATAAACATACAGGATGCTGTTTAAAAGCATGGCCACTATAAAGAAATGACTTTTTACGTTCAATCAGTTTTTTTTTTAATTCAGTTAATTTTTGAAGATTTGCTCTATTTTATAAACGAAGTGTTCCTTAGGTACAAAAGTAGGGAAGACACTGTCTTTAGGGTAGATCAGTTTAGGAGTAGGGACTTCTATCTCTTGGTAATAATGTGACAGACTCTTAACATGCTGTGGGACCCCGAGGGTGACAACTACCTCTTAACGGCGAAGAGGGGAGGGTATACAGCTGTCTGCAATTCAGTTTTCGTGACTATTCTCAAATAATAGCAACTGCCTTAATGTGTACAGTCTAGGGACCAATAAATACAGTTGCCATTTGAGAACCTGTATAAAACCTACTAAGTCCCTTACCAAGCACAGAGATCTGCTGTTTTTCAGATACCCTTTCTGGAAACAACCGACTACCTAGCTGGCAGGAGGGGTTAACTGACCACCTTCAGCTGTCCTTTTGTTTTGTTTTGACAGGGCCTTGCTATATACAGTGGTTCAGACTAGCCTTGGACTCAGCAATCCTGTCTCAGCCTCCCAAGTGTTGGGTTTATAGGCATGTAGCACCATGCCTGGCAGTTGTCTCACTCTTTTCTAACCAGAAATTGAGCAGAGTACAAGAAAAAGCTGAGTTAGCCCAAACTGCCCCATGGGCCAGCAGAGACTGTCCAGTCTGCATGGTGATCTGACGGCTCTCACTGCCCAGTTCCACTTTCTCCTCTTTCTTCCTCCAGCAAAACTTCTTAACCCCAACTCTCAGCGTCTGTTTCTTAGAGAAGTCAACCTGACTCACCTCTGAAAAGGGCCCAGATTCTATTGGCTCATTTTTGTCCCTCACAAACTCTTGCAGCTGAGACTGGTTACCATTCTTGGAACTTAACCAGTAAAGTTTGTCTCCTGAAAACAGATTACACTTGTCTTATTCTCACTTAGATCTAAATTTGATTTCTCTTTATATCTCTGTCTTTTCAAACTTTTAATAATAATATATTGAATAATCCTAGTAGATGTTTTGATTTTGGACACACAGTAAAAAAAGTGAGCCAGGTGTGGTGGCACATGCCTATAAGCCCAGCACTCAAGAGGCTGAGGCAGGAGGGACACCATGAGTTGGAGACCAGCCTGGGCTACATAGAGAGTTCAAAGGTATGCTGAATTACACAAGAATCTGTCTCAAAAAAATAAAAGTATGATCAAGACTTTAAAAAATTCTGCCAGGGCAGTGTTTGAAGAGTATTGTAGTGTTTCAGTAATTCATTGTGTAAAAAGTACAAAATTTTGTAACTTAAATAAGTATTTTTTTTTTTATAATTCTATTTATTGCTTGGGTAGACTCAAGTAGGATGGCTTATCTATGTTGCATTTAGTAAGGACTGAGCTCATTCAGAAAACATGGGTTTGGATGGAGGACCCAAGGCCTCACTTCTGGCCCTATAGGTGGCTGGCTGAAAGGCTGGGTCCCTTGTTCATATGGTCTTCCATCCTACAGGGTTTCTCCTTTTTTTCAAGTGGCCTATTGGGGTACCTGGACACCCATGAAGGCTCAGGCTTCTAGAGGGCAAAACCAGAAGCTTGATAGCTTCTTAAGGCCTAGATGCTGGAAGTCAGGAAGTGCTGCTCCCAACACATTGTGTTCACTAAATCTAGTCAGAAGGCCACTGATGCTAAAGGGAAGAGCGGCAAAATCACAGTGCAGAGAGCCATGAGAGATGGGAGGTGCTGTGGCCAACTCTGGAACCGATCCACCACGGCCTTGGAGAAAAAGTTCAGTGTGATGCATGCCACACTTGTGCCCACGACTGGGTTTACACTCCTGACTACATGTCCGTTTCCCTTCTCTGCACTGCTCAGGGAAAGGAAGACAACACTGGTTTTCTTTTGAGAAGCAAGCTGGTCATGAGAAGTCTAGAAAGAAGCCTCTATGTCCCTCCCATGTTTCTAAAATGTGCCCAGTTGATTACTGTAATTATTTTCCCACAGTGAATGTGAAAGTAAGGACTTTGGGGGTGCTGCCCTTGGTTTGGTTAACTTCCAGGAATACTTGCCCTAGGGGATTTAGCTCAGTGGCATAAGTGCCTGCCTGGCAAGCATGTGGTCATGAGTTTGATTCCTGGTAGCAAAAAAAAAAGAATACCTTTTTTTTTTTTTTGTTGGCCTTTGTAGGTGACAGTTGAGACCATGAACCTGTGATCCCCAAATTTTGTGAGATGGAATCTCTTTTACTAGAAAACCTTCCTTACACAGACAATACTTTTAATGTCTATGGGTTGAAATCTTGTCTTTAAGGTAAAATCAACCTCCATCGTCTGCATGTTCTATCCAGTACTCTGGTTTCCACCAAGATTCCGTATTTTTACCACAATACAATTTCTAGATATTTCATTTCTCTGTGTTAAGAACCTTGAAAGAACAATAATTTTGGAGATGTGACTCAATGGCAGAGTATTTGCTTTGCATGTGTGAGGCTCTGGGTAAAATACCTAACACTACACACACACAAACACACACACCCTTGAAATGATCTTCTAAAGCAAAGAACCAAGATTTGCAAATGATTCTAACAGTGCTTTAGTACAGTAATGGGATTATCTCTCTTCAGTAATAACACGTATGTCTAAATACAGGGTCACACAGGATGTACCCCAAGCGAAAAGAGTTTCTTGTCAACTTTTCTGAGGGCAAAACAAAAACTTACAGGTCTTTATTTTTTTAATTTTTGAGACAGTTTCTCACTATGCAGTTCAGGGTGGCCTTGAACTCTCTATGTAGCCCAAACTAGCCTTGAACTTGTGGATCCTCCTGCCTCAGCCTCCCAAAGTGCTGGGATTATAGGTGTGTTCTACCATGCCCAGCTTCCTAACAGTATCTCAGCTGAAGATGATAATACTGATACTTTGCTTTCAGTTAAGTGTAATACTGATGATTAAGTGTCCAGGGGTGCTCATATGAGCTCATATTCACTTCTGTGTTCTCTACTTTAATGATCATATACAAAATTACACATCTCAAAAGACAGTGTAAATTCCCAAGTAAACTAAGTAAAGGATATGAGATAAAAATGAAAATTTAATCACACTGTCTCCACAGTACTTAGCATTGTCAATGTTTATTGAATAAATCAGTGAAATAATTACATTCCAATACAAATATTTTAGTTTTAAATGCCCTCTTTCACATTCACCCCTATTACTATTCATAACCAGTTTTTAATCAAAATTCTTATCAATAGACTACTAACCAGTTTTCCTGTCTCCAAACTCTACCTCAATCTAATTAAAACATCAGCATAATCTTACAATATTCTTATTTACAAGCTCTACATGTTTCCTGTTGTAGCCTGAATAAATTCTGAACTTTTTTTTTTTTCCTGAATAAATTTACTTAGGTAACACATATTCTGCAATCTGGCCTCCAATATGGAAACCTAAAGTTTCTCCATTATTCCAAAATATAAGTTAAGTCTTTACATTTCAGCTAAACTAATTTGGATTGGCAGAACATATATCATGCTTTTCTAACTGTAGACCTTTACTTTTATCATATCCTTGGCCTTGAATTCTGCACCATAGCGTCACATACAGAAACCCTGTCACTTGACTCTTGAAGCTTCATGTTAGCTTTCCAGTGCCTTCCTGGGTCATCTGGGCTTGGAGTCCTCCTCCTCTTTGCAATCATATTTATTTTTTCGAGTTTATGGTCTTGCTTCCTTATGCTACAAGGTTAATTCAAGATCAGGCCGAGTCCTAACTCTTTACCAGCCTTGATTCTTTAAAAGCAGGAGTCATTACTATCAAAGTTTTTTTTTTTTTTTTTTTGACACAGTGGTTGGCATTAAGTGAATATTGAATAACTCAATGATTCCCAGGTGTTTCAGTTCAGTTCCATTAAAACACACATCACAAGTGGGATGGCACGCACCTGTAAACCCAGCGCTGGACAGGTGAGACAGGAGAATCCCAAATTCAAGCCCAGCTGCGATTCAGCACGACACAGTCTCAAAAATAAAAAATGGGCTGGGGATGTAGTTCAGTGTGAAGGCCTTAGGTTCAACCCCCAGGGCCACACAAACAGGCACAATAAAAGCAACTATAAATTTTGTATTTGTTTATTACAAATATAGAAAAGTGTCCATACCGAAATGTGCAGCTCAACTAATTTTTACAAACCGCAGTCACGTAATCAGCTTTCATAAAATATAGTAATGCCCTTGTAACATCCCCCTTACGGGGACCCCATTTTAACCAATTGTACCTGACAGCTGTAGATTCGGTGGGGGAAGCGTGACAATGCGCCTTTGAAGTCTCACTCCATCAGTTCTCTTCACAATCCCGAATCCCTAATTAAGGATTACTGCAATGGGGTGGGGCCAGAGAATAAATGAGTGCTTGTAAACATAAACGAACACTTTCAGTGGAAAAGGTATGTTGGTAATAAACTGTCGAAAATAGCTAGTGAGCATTTAAAAAACCTGTACCATACGTACAATGATCTCACCGGCTACCTCCGCATACTTATCATGGCCGCATGCGCGGCAGGGAGCAACATGGCCGCTCTGCCAGACACCAGCATGGCACTCACAACCTCACCGCGCCGGAAGCGGGAGCGTGCGCCTATTAGGAAGACGTCGGCACTTCCGCCAGTGCCTACAGAGGCCCTCGGTACAGAGTCAAAACAAACAAACAAGCAAACAAAAAAAGTGAGAAACCGGAAGTGACTTTTCGTGTGTCGGCTCCCTAAGGGATCTGCTTCCGGTTCCTCCCTTGGAGTCCGCGTGAGGACTGATGTCTTTGGAGCACCTGGTGGGAGCTGCTAGTTCTCCGCTCCCGATTCGACGCGCGGCAGGGCTGAGAGATCAGGATGTCCGACACGTGGAGCTCCATTCAGGCCCACAAGAAGCAGCTGGACTCGCTGCGGGAGAGGCTGCAGCGCAGGCGGAAGCAGGACTCGGGGCACTTGGGTGAGGTGCCCGGAGTCGGGCCGAGCTCGCCGAGGAGGGTGGGAGGGAGGCGGGATGCCTGCGGAGAAGGACGGCGCCCGGGTCCATGCGCGGTCTACCCCCGGCCCCGCAGGTATTCGCCCGGCCCAGGGAAGTGAGTCTCCTCGCGGCGCCACCCACCCGAGCTGCAGTCGGCTGTCCTCAGAGAGGATCCTCAGCCCCTGCTGGCGAAGCCGCCAGCCGCCCCTGCTGCTACCCTGCTGCGGCGGCGCTTTACTCTTCCCTTGGTTGTAGCGACTGCTCTGTAGCGGTTGTTTCTTTGCGACTCTGGGCACAGTCAGCAATTAGGTCTGAACTTTTATATTCACATTGCCCAGTTTAGTGTGAGTTCTCCATAGTGTTGCTCAGTAGGAAAACTGACATCTGTTGTATTTAGCAAGAATTTGAAAACTTTTTTTTTTTTTTTTTTTTTTTTGAGACAGGGTCTCCTTGTGTCTTCAAGCAGGCCTCAACTCACGGAGGCCCTCCTGTCTTAGCCTCCCAAGTGCTGGGACTGTAGACATGCGCCCCCCATTGTTTGGCTGCTGTTGATTATTAATAACATGCTTCTGTCACGTTTATGACTAGTTACAAACCTTGAAGGAGGACCAGGTGTGATGGCGCACCCCTGTAATCCCAGCTATTTAGGAGGGTAAGGCAGATAGAGCCTAAGTCGGAGGGCAGCGTGGACAATTGAACAAGGATCCAACTCAAAATAGAGTTTAAAGAGACTGGAAATGTAGTTCAGTGTAGAGCGCTTGTCTGGCGTGTGCAGCTTGTGCATAGTTTGAATCACCAGCACCAGAAAACAAGACAAATTTTTATTTTATTGATTTATTTTTTTCTTTTTGAGACAGGGTCTTGCTGTGCAGTTCTGGCTGGCCTTGAACTCACTCTGCAGCCCAGGTTGACCTCAAACTTGCAGTAGTCCTACCTCAGCCACTTCCTCGCTGAGATTACAGGCTTGCGCCACCACAACTGGCTAGGACAACTTGGAGGAATTTCAAATGATTTTCAGTGCCTCTCCTAATCATCCACCTTACTCCCAACACAACCTGAACTATTTAAGGAAAATCAGTTACAAAGCTGTTCAAGGGTAGTGAATCCATACTGTCATGGTGGTATTTTGTTCCACTGTTTATCACTTTCTAACATGGTCTATCAATCTTGTGATCACATTTCGTTGATGTGCTCATTTGCTGGCAGCTAGAACTGAAATATGCATATCATGCTCCTCACACCATAATTAGTGTTTTTTTTTTTTTTTAATATCTGTGGTGTTCATGAGTCTAGTCAGACAAAAAAAGACGTCTCTACTCTTGAGTTTAAAATTTAGTTGGGAATTAAGGACAGATGTATGTATTAAGGATAGATGCTTTTATAAAGCCTCAGAAACATTGTAATATGTGTAAGATTACAAATGAATGAGTCCACAGTTAGTACAATGAAAAAGGGAAAAGAACTGGAACAGTCAGTGATGCCTTCACAGAGGGATTGGCGCTTGAATTTGGCCTTGATAGCTCTGTAGGAGTTAAAGAAAAGGCAAGAAATAAAAGTACAAAACAGGATGAGGGAATAACTAGTAGTCAGTAGTTGTTGAATTACATAAGACAAGATCAGTGCCAGCCAGAGCAATTTAGCAAGAGTTTTATCTAAAAAATATAAAAAACAGGGCTGAGGATGTAGCTCAGTGGCAGAGTACTTGCCTGACGTGTGCATGTGAGGCCCTGTGTTCCATCTCAGGCACCACAGACAGGCAAGTAAGCAAACAAAAAAAATCCCTACTTTAGAGCTGTTTGCAAAGATGGAGGTCCACAGGAAACTACGCAGACATTTCCCTTGGTTAAACAAATCAAAACATTGACAGAGGACATTGAGAAGAGCTATTATAAACTTCAGCTTCTCTGGCTTATAAATCTAGTTTTCTCTCTTTTTTTTTTTAAGGCATGATTGTAAAACTGGACATGGTGGTACACACCTGTAATCCTGGCACTTGGGAAATTGAGGCAGTATCACTGAATGCAAGGCTGTTCTAACTATGAAGCAAAACCTTGTTTCAAAAAAAAAAAAAAAGTAGCAAGGAACAAGTTAAACTTCTTTTGTAGCCAAATGACTCAGTTGCTTTTTTTTTATCCTAGACTCCAACTTCTGGATATATCACTTTTTCAGAAACATCGGTCAAAAAGGATATGATTAGAGGTAGTTCTATATTTATATTTATATTTATATGTGTATTTCTGAGAACTCGTGTGTTATGCAAAAGCATGTAAAAACATGTATTCAAAATAGCAGCTCTTTGGTGGAGATGCAGCTAACTGGTAGAACACTTCCAGGCCCTGTGTGTGATCCCTGCACTTTCTAAATAAATAAAGCAGCACATCTAATAGGAGATAGCTTTAGAAGAGGGTTACTTAAAGCCTACGTACGACAACCCTTACAATAGGAATTCTACTAAAAATACTAGCATGATTAAATCTCCACTGGTGTTTCTACCTACAGTGCAAAGCACTTATTTTATACTTCAACCTATTACCTGGGGCTCTTAACCTCTTACTTTGTCCTTTGTCAGTGTTTTGGTTTGTTTAACCAAGGAAAATGTCCTTGTAGTTTTCAGCTGGACCTGCATGTTTGTTTGTTTTCTTTTTCTAGACATGGTCTTGCTTTGTAGTTAGACTTGCCTTGAACTCAGTATAGATCCCAGGCTGGCCTTGAAACTCCTGGCAGTCCTCCTGCCACAGCCTCTGAAGTGCTGGAATTACAGGCATGTGCCACCATGCCCTGTTTGGACCTGCGTCTTTGTAGATAGCCTAACAGTAGGATTTTTTAGGAGCAGGGTTTGGTTTTTCTGAGACAGGCTCTTGCTGTATAGTTCAGGCTAGCTTTGAACTCACTGTGTAGCCCAGGCTGTCCTCAAATTCATGGTGATCGTTCTGCCTCAGCCTCCCAAGTGCTGGGATTATAGGCATGTGCTACAGGTTTTTTGTTTGTTTGCTTACTTGCTTGCTGCTTGTGGTGCTGGGAATGGAACCCAAGGCTGCATACATGCTAGGCAAGTGCTCTGCCATTAAGCTACATGCCTGGTCCTATGTTTATTTTGTTTTTAGACAAGAGTTTTGTTAAGTGCCTATGCTGGCATGTATTTGAGACCTTCTTGCTTTAGCCTCCGAAGCAGTTGGAACTTAGGCGTATGTGCCTGGCAGGAGTCTTAATAGTTCTTGGAGCCATTTTTTCAGTCTCTTAGAATTTTTTATAAGGCTTTTGTATGGTTCTTACCTTTTTTTTCTCTCCTAAATGTAGTAAATTGCCAGTGTTTTCTTTAGCTGTGAGGGAATGTTCATTTACGGTGAGAAAAGTCACATGTAAGCCAAGAAGGTGTTCATGTTACTCTGATCTGTTCTTGTTTAGTAGTTGCATATGTGCATTTGGATTGAACTACATTGTAATGCAACGGTGTAATTAGGTGGTAAAGTATTTAAAGTCAGAAACACCTCTCCTGTGTAGGGTCTTTATTCACCACATGTGCAACAGTGGGTTGTGGGATGTGGACTGAGTTGCTTTATTAGCAGCAAATCCCATCCTGTTATAGCTAGATACTCACCAGTTACCATTCTGTAGTCACACTGCTCTGAAATTCATTGACTTTGGTACTTGATACATTTTGATGTGAAAATTTTGTCTTGGTGTGCTATACTTGGACACAATTTGTTTGGTACTCATTACACCTCCTGGAAACAATTAATGGGGTGTACTAAGGAACCACAGTACATTTGGACACTGTAGATCATTAAATTTTCTTTTTTCTTTTCTTTTTTGCTTGTATGTATGTGTTTTGTGGGTTTTTTCCTGCTCTCGGTAGTGCTGGGGACAAACCTAGGACCTTTGCTTTGAGCTACCTCCCCAGCCTTTTTCTCTTTTCAAGACTGGGCTAATCTTGGACTTGCAATCCTCCTGTTTCAGCCTTCCAGGAGATTATTAAATTTTCAGTGTACACATTTCAGATAAGTATATAGCTTTGTTTCAACAAAGTGACCTACAATTTTTATTGGGGGATGGTTTACTGGCAATCAAACTCAGGACCTTGCATTTGTTGGGCAGTCTTTTTGCCCCTGAGCTATATCCCCGGCCCTATAAAGTGAAATTTTTAAAAACTGTATTATTGACTGCATTGTTTTCAGCTATCGCTTTATGCCATTGTGACAAGCAATCCTCAGTAGGTTTTTAAAATTAGGATTATTCTTTGCCAGACATTTTTATGCTTTTTTCTTTCTTTTGTTCTTTTTTTTTTTTTAAGACAGAGACTTTCTATGAAGTACAAGCTGGCCTTGAACTCCCTATGTAGTCCAGGCTGGCCTTGAACTTGCAGAGATCCTCTTGCCTCACTTACAAGTGTGCTTGGGATTACAGAGGTGCACCACCACGCCTGGTCACCATAGGGAAACCTTGTCAAAAACAAAAATAAAAAGTAGTCTTACATTACCAAAGAGGAAAAAAATTTCAGTATCCAGTTATAGGTTGAAAATTTTGTTAAAAGGGTTTTTAAAACTTCATCAATTTAAGAAAATGATACGTTACTCAGAGGACATTTAAATTCAGCTACTATTTGGAAAAAGTGAAAATTGTAGAGGAAATGTTTATAGGATTACATTTGTTAACTTTTTCAAGGTGGTAGGGATTGAATTTAGGGCTTTGTGCATGCCAGGCAGGTGCCTGACCAGTGCACTACCTGTGGTCCAAGATTACATTCTTGATAATGTCGGTGAGTTCATTTTCAGCTTATTGACACAAATGAAAAGCAGAATCAGTGTTTTTTTCTTCTTTGCTATCAGACCTGATAATGTTTTAACGACTAGATGAAAAAATGTGTACTCTATTTTAAACATAGCAAATAACATTTGTATGAAAAGTTGGGTAAACTGTTCACTGGATAAGTCAGAAAATGGAAACTTGGGCCTGGGATTTAGCTCAGTGGCTTAAGCGCCTGCCTTGCAGGCGCGAGGTCGTGAGTTCGATCCCTGGTACCAAAAAAGAAAAAAAGAAAATGGAAACTTTTGTTTCTTTGTTTATTTTTGCAGCATCAAAGATCAGACTCAAGGGTACTCTACAAATGAGCTATATCCCCAGACCAAAATTTTTATAGATACATAAATATATAAATTTTTATTATTTGAGGTAGTGTCTTGCTAAGTTGCATGTGGAGAAGTTGAACTTGCAGATGGAATCTTCCTTTCTCAGGTTCCTTAAGAGCCGTATGGCACCGTACTTACTTAATCAAATTTGTAAAACAAAACAAAACTGAATTTGTGGCAGTAATGCAAAACAATGTGAAAGTGAATGGGTATATTTCCACACAGAATTTTGGTTATATTATACTAAAAAGAGTGTTACTGAAGCCCTGTTTAGACATTTGAAAGAAATCATTGAAAACCCTCAATAATTCAATGTTCGTTTTGTTTTTTTGGCATTTATTTTGATTACAGTAGTACTCTCAAATTGTTGAGCAAGCTAACAGTCGCTCTGCAAAGCCAAGCTGTAGTGCAGATTATGTACGGGGGGTTAGGCCTTCTCTCACACGATAAAATGTCAGCAGCAACAGCATCTGTTACCAGGTGCCTAGCTGGCACTTCAGGCATCAGTGCGGGTGAGGGTAGCATTGGCAATGGGTAATACATGGTTTATTTAAAATATTAAAAATGTATAGGGCTGTGGATTTAGCTCAGCAGCATAAGTGCCTGTACCCTCCCAAAAACAAAAACAAACAAAAATTTAAAAATCTGTATAACAAAGTAAAGGACCCATATACTGAGTGTTAATTTAAAATGTGCCTGTCTTACCCTTCAGTTTCCATTTCTGTCCTCAAAGTCCCTTAGAGTCCATAGCTTTTGTATTACTCCCTTACGCATACTTTATGAATTAAAAAGGATAATATGTAATGCTTTACCCTTAAATTTTTTGATTTAATATCTAAAATCCTAATTTTAAAATCCCTTGTGCTGGGTGTGGTGGCGCATCCTGTAGTCTCAGCACTCAAGAGGCTGAGGCAGGAGGATCACTGCAAGTTTAAGGCCAGCCGTGGACAACATTGAGAGACCTTGGCTCAAGTAAAAACAAAAAGTCCTTTGTGATTTTTTTTTTCTGTGTTAATGACATCACTAATTATGTTGAGGTTGATTATTTGGAGAAATTTTAGTTATTTTTAAAAAATTCTATCTTGACTAACAAAGCTCAATTTTACCTACTGTAAATATGTTACTAAATTTATACCACAGAACCATTTTAGCCCAAGATTATTGTACATATAGAATCTCTGAATTTCAAGAGGCTTTTATAGTTACTTGTTTGTGCAGTGCGGTTCATTATAGCTGTTTTGTTATCCTATCTTAGGATGCTAAACAGTAATTGTCACATTTCTTAACATATTTTTGGCTTTGGTCAGTTAATGTCAAGACTTTCTTATCCAAATTTTCAAAGTGCTTCCAAGACTTCCCACACATACTGCACCTCTTTGACAAAACAAGGACCCTAGTTCAGCTTGCAGAAGTTCCAGTTCAGCCCAGAAGCCACCTCAGCGGCACAGCGCTCCGGCCTGGCAGGCGCAAGGTCTTGAGTTCGATTCCCATGATTCCTGCTACCAAAAAATAAAAAAGTTCCAGTCTAAAAAGATTCAACAAAATATAAAGGAATCATAAGCAAGGTGAAGAAAGTTCTTTTAATTACTTAACATCACCAGCTGCTTTGGAATTGTGAAGTCCAGTAAGTCCATTTTCCAAATAAGGTCAACTTATTTTTAATAAAAATGTAACTATTCAAGCAAAGTGTTAGTGTGGTTCAGGTTCATTTTCTTTGGAACTTCTAAATCAAATTTTACTAAGTTCAGTTTTATTCAAATGCAAGTTCAAAAATAACCAAAAATACTCCTAGATGTAAAACTTGTGGTCCTCTTGTATACAGTTTAATAGAATTCCAATCTAGGTCCTGAGAGGTTAGACTTAGGTACATTTTTTTATTGTTAGTTGTTGAAAACAGGGTCTTGCTATGTAGCTCAAACTGGCATTAGACTATGTATCCTAGGCTGACCTTGAACTCTCAGCAGTCCTCTTGCCTCAGCCTCCCAAGTACTGAAATTACAGAGACTAACGCAATATTGTGCCCTAACTTGAGTTTTTTTATTCTTAGTTATGATTACCCAGCTTGTGAGGTATGTAGTAGATGATAAAAATACACAGGAGTAGGGCTGAGCTTGTAGTTCAGTGGTAGAGTACTTGTATAGAGATCCCTTTCCTGCCCTCGTCAAAGTCTAGGAAGCTTATATTTGTGATCCCATGGAAAAGTTACTGGAATTCTAGTGAGTTAATTCTAATCTACCACTTTCCAGGGTGAGAATAAAGACATTAGGACATATTTATAATTATGGGGAGTCAAGGGGTCCTAAGTCTGACCAGGAAGAAGGTTCATCGCAACAAAAGGCCTCCACCCAGGGCCTACCCTGGATTTTACTAATTTGTGAAGAAGGGAGTGGCTGGAGGTTGAATAACTGAGAATGGCAGGAGATACATGAGCTGAGCTGTGTAGAAGGCCTGAAAGCATCTTTGCGGTGTGCAGGGAGAAGGATGTGCAGAAAGACCAGTTGGCACAGCACAGTTGAGGTAGTGTTTCATGTTTGGGGTGGTGCTTCAGCTCTGATCTACAAATTTCTCTGCCTTGGGAAGTCGTAGGTTCTTATCTCGAGGCTAAACCCAACTGACAGCCCTAAAGAGTGGCTCTTATGCCACATCCTGCTTGGCTCAGACATGTTTTGGTAGTAGTCATAGGGTAGGGAAACAGCAGCTGTCCCCTAGCTTCAAAGATTGTGCATCAGCACCTCAGCCAGCCCTGTTTACACTGCTTAGCGCTGCCGGTAGAAGGCAAAAGGAAATGGCTTAGCCAGATGTGTACAAAGCAGTACATAGATAGGGCCAGGTTTAGACAAAGTGAAGATAAGTGTTCTGTGTTAAAGGAGTCGTCCAGGGGTTCTCCACATTGTCTAGCATGGGCAAGGCCCTTGCATGCAATCTCCAGCTTCAAAAGATTTTTTAGAAAAACCCAGAAGATACCATTTGTTGACTATGCCTTCAACAAATTCACTGAAGTATTTTAAGGTTTTCATGTTTATGCATATCACAGGTTACAGCGTTCTATCCATTACTGTCTTTTTCGTTTCATTCTGTTTTAAGACAGTCTTGCTTATATGCAGGCTGACCTCCAACTTCCTTCCTTTCTTTCTTTCTTTCTTCTTTTTTTGAGACAAGGTCTCACTGTGTAGTCCAGGCTGGCCTTGAATTTATGGAGTTTCTCCTGCCTCAGTCTCCTAAGTGCTAGTATCACTAGTGTGCACCAGCATACCCAGCCAGGCCTCCAACTTTTGATCCTCCTGTCTCAGCCTCACAAGTGCTGGTGCTGTAGGCTTATACCACCACATCGGTGCCAGTGTTGTTATTTTTGATGGCCAGTGACCTTGGTTTATTAAAGTTCATACTGCATGCCTGAAAAGGATGTTCTGATGCCAATTTACATTGTTGAAAGTATTTCTGGCTTTTATTAAGATGTAGGTTGATGATATTACTTAGATTGAAAGAAACCAGGCAGTGGAGACACGCAGATCTGCTATACTGGTAACTTCCTTTGAAGACTGGCAAGGACAAAGAATTAGGGAAATATTTCATATCCAGCAATTCCCAGGAAAGTCTGGGGTTATTATGGCAAAGTGGAAAATGCTTGAGTGTGATGGAGAGGTAATCTGGTGCTAAATGTGGTCAGAGGATTTCTCACATGAAATGAAAGGTCTGGTTGCTGAGAATGCAAGGGAATTTGACTTTTGACAAATGTACAGACAGTAACTGGTGTTTTTCATTTTCATTTCTCTTTACTCTCAGATCTACGGAATCCAGAGGCAGCACTGTCCCCAACTTTCCGTAGTGACAGTCCAGTGCCTCCTGCACCCATTTCTGGTGGTCCTAAGTCCAGCACAGCATCTGTAGTTCCTGAATTAGCTACAGACCCCGAGTTAGAAAAGAAGTTGCTACACCATCTCTCAGATCTGACCCTAACACTGCCCACGGATGCCGTGTCCATCTGTCATGCCATCTCCACGGTAACGACCCGATAGAATTGGGGTTGTCACTTACTTTTCTGTGCATGGCTAATGCATTATTGCCCTCTTTCCCCTCCCTTCTCTAGCCAGATGCTCCTGCCACTCAAGATGGAGTGGAAAGCCTTCTACAGAAGTTCGCGGCTCAGGAGTTGATCGAGGTAAAGCGAGGGCTTCTACAAGATGATGCGCATCCCACTCTTGTGACCTATGCTGACCATTCCAAGCTTTCTGCAATGATGGGTGCCGTGGCAGAAAAAAAAGGCCCCGGGGAGGTAGCAGGGATTGTCACAGGGCAGAAGCGGCGAGCAGAACAGGACTCAGCCACAGTGGCTGCCTTTGCCAGCTCTCTAGCCTCTGGTCTGGCCTCTTCAGTATCAGAACCAGCCAAGGAGCCAGCCAAGAAATCCAGGAAACATGCTGCTTCAGACGTTGATCTGGAGATAGAAAGCCTTCTGAACCAACAGTCTACAAAGGAACAACAGAGCAAGAAGGTAGGGGCCATAAAAACACTCCCGATGGGCTCCACTTGTAGCTATGCTTGAGAAGGATTTACCCTTAGGGCAAAGAGCAGTTCTTAGAATTGAGGGTTAGAGCAGTGGTGTCAACTGAACATGATTTTGCCCCATACCTAGGTTCATGTAAAGACATTTGGCAATGTCTGGAGACAATTCTGTTGTCACACATGGGAGTCCTACTGGCAACTTGTAGGAAGAAGCCAGTGATGTTGCTAAACATATTACTCTGCATAGGACAGCCCCACACAGCAAGGAACTGTCTGGTCCAAAATGTCAGTAATGCCAGTGTCAAGAAACACTGATGGAGAGATTCCTGTCATTGAGTCTGTCTGGAAGCATCCTTAGATCAAGAGGAGAGAAATCTAGTATATGAGTGTAGAATGGATGATAGTCATTTGGACCAATAATTAGGAAAATTAATAGTTAAACAGCACATATATGCAGAATAGTGGTTCCAGGTATTAGAATGATATGAGTTCTTGTTTGCTACCTCTAATTTTGTGAGTGTGAACAAGTTAACTTATGAGCCATAGTCCCTCTCATGAGTAACATGAGGAAAACCAGAGCATCCTCCGTTACTAACCTGTTGAGTAGAATTTGACTATTAGCTTTGTGCCTTGCCTTAGCACCAATAAAATAGGGCTAGTTTTGTGTTGTTTTGTTTTGGGTTTTTTTTTGGTACTGGGGATTTGAACTCATGACCTCAAGCTTGTCAGCTATCAGGCAGGTGCTTATGCCACCTAGCTAACCCCCCAGCCCATGTTTTGTTTTTGATGATGATGTAATAGCTTAATGCTTAACAGCAAGAACCAAGCTTCTTGGAGTTTAATTCTATCCTAAATGTAGATCCCTTAGCGAAGCCTAAACACATGACATCTATATTAAGTTAGCTCACTTATCCCTTACTGGACATTAATATCAAATGAGATTTGCAGAAGGGGTTTAAGAACTGATTTGATCTATAAACCCTTTTAAGACCAAGCCTTCTTCTGTCACAGGTCAGTCAGGAGATCCTAGAACTATTAAATACTACAACAGCCAAGGAACAATCCATTGTTGAAAAGTTTCGCTCACGAGGTCGGGCCCAGGTGCAAGAGTTTTGTGACTATGGGACCAAGGAGGAGTGCATGAAGGCCAGCGATGCTGATCGACCTTGCCGCAAGCTGCACTTCAGGTCTCTGGGGAGGAGTGAGGTGGGATGGGTTTCTCAGTAGCAGTCATGCCTTTTCAGTATTTTCCTTCCTGTCAGTAGTGTTCTGTCTGTAAATCTGTTATTTAGTTTATTAAGTTCTCTAGACTCTGAAAGTAAACCTCAGAAGTGGCATCATGTGTGAAGAAATACAAGATGCACTCCCAAGTAGATTAGATTTTAAGTGCTGTCCTAGCAAGGCATCTCTTATCTCTGATCCATAGGAATTCTGTGGTCATGGTAGGAGAAACAGGATCCAGGGCTCTTGGATCAATGTATTATTTTCTAATCAGCCAACTCCTTTCTGGACTGTATTT
The DNA here is from genome assembly GCA_004027455.1 of Hydrochoerus hydrochaeris. Classification (NCBI taxonomy): domain Eukaryota; kingdom Metazoa; phylum Chordata; class Mammalia; order Rodentia; family Hydrochaeridae; genus Hydrochoerus; species Hydrochoerus hydrochaeris. Next base: position 193,263 of record PVLA01002592.1, on the reverse strand, counting down.
CTGGTAAGAAGAGACAAATTCGTTGCTCTTTAATGTGAATTATGGGTTTCCATGTTACTTGTTTCCCTTCTCTTAAAACTCTTGGAAGACTTGCTAATACTAGAGAAAACACAGGCAGGGCCAAAAAAGAGGAAACTTTAAAAACTGTGGAACTTGAACTGTAAGATCTATCCAGGTAACACCATCTTGATCTGATTTCTCCTTTTTATTTTCCCAGACGTATTATCAACAAACACACTGATGAGTCTTTAGGTGACTGCTCTTTCCTTAACACATGCTTCCACATGGATACCTGCAAGTATGTTCACTATGAAATTGATGCGTGCATGGATTCTGAGGGTCCTGGCAGCAATGATCATACATCAAGCCAGGAGCTTGCACTCACACAGAGTGTTGGTGGTGACTCCAGTGCGGATCGACTCTTCCCACCTCAGGTACTGTCTGCTCAGAAAACTCATCTCAGTTTATGGACTTATGTCTGACTAGGGCAGCCATACATGTAAGGAAAGCAGGGCATAATTCAGCAGTTTGTCTTGCTGACTGGGATGGAGTGGGATAGATATACTCAAGGGAGTAAGAAAGTCAAATGGAAAAGAGGGACTGGGGCCATGGATCTGAGAGTAAAGGAACAGAAGGTGACCAAATAACACCTCGTGCAGTGGATCTGTTGTGATATTCGCTACCTGGACGTCAGTATCTTGGGCAAGTTTGCAGTTGTCATGGCCGACCCACCTTGGGATATTCACATGGAGCTGCCCTACGGGACCCTGACGGACGATGAAATGCGAAGGCTCAACATACCAGTGCTCCAGGATGATGGCTTTCTCTTTCTCTGGGTCACAGGCAGGTAATACAGTTAAAGATTTGCACGAATGGGTAGTACATAGTGTATCAGGTGGAAGGTAAAACCTCAGGTTGTCCTGAGCTCCTAGTCCTGATATTAAATGATCGATTTAGAATTTTTTTCTCCTTCCTATGGAGGCTTAATAGTTCTAATATTTTTGAATTATATTTAACACTACATTTGTCTCTTGACAAAGGTAAGGTCATTGAGAACATACATTTTTCTCTGCGGTACTGGGGATTGATCTCAGGGATTCAGTATGTGCTAACAAGCACTCTATGACTCAGCTGTATCATCAGCTCTTTGTAAAATTTTGAGCTGGGATCTTGCTAAGGGCCCAGAGGTGGCCTTTGTGATTCTCTGCTTCAGCCTTCCAAAGTACTGCCAGTAAAATCACATGCCACTGCATGTGACTTGGGTTACCTGTTTTAGATTCATCCTGTTGTCCTAATGGTATCCTGCAAATGTTCACTGAACATGTGGGTGGGGAAACAAAGGCGATCCTGACTTTTACATCAGAAGTGTTGAAAGGAAAATTACAAAGCGGGAATGTAAGTTGTTTAATCTTTCTTTCCTTTCTAGAGCCATGGAGTTGGGCAGAGAATGTCTGAACCTCTGGGGGTAAGCAGCAGTTGTGTTACTTTGAGGGAAATTAGTATGTGTTGTGAGATGTTCCCTTCTCCCATAGTAGTCCTCTGAGTCCTTGCCTCTGTAGGTGGTATTGCCCACAACTATGAATGCATGGTTAAAGTGCTAGTTCTCTTTTGCTCCACAGTTATGAACGTGTAGATGAAATTATCTGGGTAAAGACAAATCAGCTGCAACGCATTATTCGAACAGGTCGTACAGGCCACTGGTTGAACCATGGAAAGGAACACTGCTTGGTAAGCAGTAGGACCTAATGCTGTGACAAGAATTTTTAATTAAAAAAGTTAAAAATTATGATTTGATAAGGTAATTCTGTTCTCTGTGGTGAGCAGGTTGGTGTCAAAGGCAATCCTCAAGGCTTCAACCAGGGTCTAGATTGTGACGTGATTGTAGCTGAGGTATGTGCTTCATAAGTCACCTGAAACTTTTACATTTTTGTCATGTGTATTCTCATCCCAGGTTTTTCACATTTAGATTATAAAAGGTAGATCTGTAATCTCAGCTGACTTAAAAAGTAGCTAGTCTTTGTTTCCTAGGTTCGTTCTACTAGTCATAAACCAGATGAAATCTATGGCATGATTGAAAGACTGTCCCCTGGCACTCGCAAGATTGAGTTATTTGGACGCCCACACAATGTGCAACCCAACTGGTAAGGATATGGGAGAACAGGCTGGGCCAGTGGTGGCAAATCTGTGGCATGCATACCACAGCAAGCTGCTGTTATGGAAAGGTTTGTTGTCACTGGTCTAGGCAGGCACGGACTACTTAAGGAGAAATTAGTATGACCTTACCTCACGTTTTGTTAGTCTATATAAATGGGCTTTCAGAGGATTTAAGTGTTTTAAGCTTGCATTTAAACTGTTTTACGTGATCACACAACATTCACTGGGACCCTCCTTCTACAACTCCAAGCACTGTTCGAAAATCTTTGAGACTATACCCCAGGCTGGCCTCAACAGTCCCGAGTCAGCTCCCAGCTGCTGTGCTTGTTTGCAGCCTTACAGCCTAAGGCTCTTCCTCAGCCGTTGTGTGACATTTACTGGATCTGCCCGCTGGTGGTTCTACTCCTTTAAATGACATGCTGCCAGCATTTTATTTATGGAAAGAATACAGCACCTGTCTGAAATAGGTCTGATTAGATATGTTATTAACCTGTTGATTATACAGACCCAGTTTTTTTTGGCTGGGCGTGGAGTGCTTGGGATTGAACCCAGGGCTTTGTTCATGGTAGGCAAGTGCTCTACCAGAGCTACATCCTGAAGTGTAAGGTCTCATTACATTGCCCAAGCTGGTCTTAAACTTGGGAACCTCTCATTTCAGCCTACTCCTGAGTAGCAGGGACCACAGGCATGCACCATGATGCCCAGCTGCAAGCTTGTTTTAACATCAGCATCTGTACTTGTGTTCTGAGTTTTTTTTTTTTTTGGTTTGTTTTTGAGACAGGGTCTCACTGTGTAGCCCAGGCTGGCCTTGTACTTGTGGCAGGTCTCCTAGTAGTGACATACCACTGCACCTAACTCAACACCTGCACCACGTCTTAACTAGTGATACTATTTAATGTTACAGTATTGTAAAAAGAATTGATGTGTGTCTCTGATGAGATTAGGCAGTCTTAATAAAAAGCATACATCTTTTAATTATATAGTAATCCTTTCATTCCAAGATTTCTGGTTCCCTTTTCCCCATTTTAGGATCACCCTTGGAAACCAACTTGATGGGATCCACCTGTTAGATCCAGATGTTGTTGCACGGTTCAAGCAAAGGTATCCAGATGGGATCATCTCTAAACCTAAGAATTTATAGACGCACTTCCTTACAGCGCTGGGCAGCCAAGCCATGGCCGTACAAGTGCATGTACCTGAAGAGTCACTATTTGTACAGTAACTGTTTCTTTTATTTAAATAAAGGTTTGTATTATAATTGGGATCTTGAGGTGGATTTCAGATTCTGCCCTTTGATAGTGTGTTCTTATGCAACTCTGGGAATGTTACCTACTTCATTAGGTCCCTGTGAGTGTTCAAAGTGAATAAATGCATGGAAAGCAGATCATTACAAAACAGGGCTATTGTAGGATCAAAATGATTAGCGATTAGTACATGTAGTTGAGTAGCAAGGGAGTTTCACAGGACAGCATTTCTCAAGGTAGGAATTTTGAGTTTTATTGAACGCTATCCCCTCTGGGGATATAGTTCATGCCTTAAACTTATTGTCCTGTTACATGTGGCTCTGCTATTCTATTATTCGGTAGTTATTTCCAAGAAAAATAAGCTCAGATTTAAGTCCTATGGAGAATTAGCCATTAAATTGAAATATTTGGCCTGTCATTTAGAAGGTATTTCATCAAACAGAATACAAACACTTCAGTAGAAACTTTTAAATTAGGGGTTTTCAGTCCTACCTCTGATAAACTATGGTAACAAATCAGAAGAGTATGCTGGCTACAGAAATATTTAAATAAACAAGAACCTCCTGGGTGATGTTATTTTCTCTACAGTTTCATGTTCCTGTGTCACAAACCACTCTCAAACAAAGCAGTTTTTTTTCCTTTTTTTGAGACAGGGTCTCATTTTACAGTTCAGGCTAGTCTTGAATTTATGGTTATCTTGCTTTAGCCTCCTGAATACTGGGATTATGCGTACCCAGCATTGTATTTATTGATGGTAGTTCAGTGGGTGTTTTGGTTTTGTCTGAGACAAAAGTCTTGCTAAGTCACTAGGTTGCTCAGACTGGTCTCAGACTTGGTGATCCTCCTGTCCCAGCTTCCTAAGCGTGCTGGGATTTTAGGCATGTGCCAACACACTTAGCTATAAAGAGGTATGTTTGATGAAACGTTTTATCCTCTTTTTACGTGTGCTGAGGATTGAACTCAAGGGTGCTTCTACCACTGTACTGTACCCTTAACCCCTCTTAAATGGACACTCACAGTGTTTTTTTCCTAGGCTCAAAGCTGAGTCCTCTCCCATCATTTTAATATTTTAGGTAAGTCCCATGACAGTTATACCAGGTTTCCTCAAACCACCCCTCCACCCTACCATCCTTATGATTTGCTTGTTTATATGCCCTTCACCTTTTCCTTTGCTACTACCCTGGTATTTGTGCTTGCAGTTGAAACTAAAAAGCATTGCAGACTACAGTAGCAAACTCATTAACCCAGCTCCATAGCTTTGCCTCTGAAAGGGGAGGCAGGGGGTAAAGGACCATGGTGAGTTGAGATCAGGCACTACTAGAAGCCCAGCTTGTGTTTCACAAACAGGCTCTTGGACTTCTTCCCAGCAGATAAATCTTCACTGGCTTGGAGAATAGGAAAAACTATTTCACAAATACCACGGTGTTTGAATTTCTGGAGGCTACCCAGGCCAAAAACACATCCCTAAGGGAAAGACACAAATTTAAAGTTACAACCTATATACATTCTTTTAAACAAGTTCCCATATTCCCTTTGACATCAAGGTAAGACAGTACCACTTGAATATAAGAGCAACGGCCCTAAAGAAAGTTAGAGGCAATCCAGTCTACATTAGGGGACTTAAGATAGGGTCTATAAATACACCTTGTTTCACAGATACAGACAATTTAGGGTCTATAAATACACCTTGTTTCACAGATACAGACAATTCCCAGGCCAATTGAGGTAAAAGGGTAAACAATTTTTCACTCCCTTCACATTATTTAGCTCTTTACTGTGCTGCTCTTATGCCCAATTTCCAATTCCCTAAGGAATCAGAAAGGATTCCTTAACTGAAAGGCTGTTTTTCTATTACCATTGGTTCTATCACGTTGTGTCTTATTGGATTTTAATATAATAAAAACAATTTTTATGGAAAATGTGATAATATAGCAGCCATTGTTCATCTTGAGTTATTTGGTTTAGAATGCCTTGGAATACTTCCTTCTCTTGAGTCGTTTTATTCTACTTTGTTATGTTTGACATTATTGTGTATAAAGCCAAGCTCTACTATTTCAAAGAAAGAGACATGATCGCTACTGTTAATATCCAATTGTCTTGTTACATTGTTCTGATCTGCTTAGATCTGTCCTCTTTTGTTTTATTCTCTTTAAAATTAAAAAAAAAAAAAAACCTGAAAGGCTAACATTTAGAATCACTAACAGCTTGAGAGCTTAAGGTATCTTTGCTTGCAGCATCACTCTGGGAATCTAGGACCTCACGTACACTAGGCAAATGCTCTAGCACTGAGCTGTGTTCCCAGCTCTAAATGTAAGCTCACTTTATTGATGTCTGTCTGCATGTATGCATTTACTGACACAGGATCTTTCTACGTGGATCAGTCTGTCTTTCAAAACTCACTATGTAGCCCTAGGTGGTACTGAACTCATTGCAATCCTCCTGCCACAGCCCACCAAGTGCTGGGGTTACACGTATGTGTCTCCATGCTTGGCCTGTAAGCTCTATTTAAGCAGAGACACTTTTCTAGTAGCCTCTTCAAGCCACTCTAAAGTAAGATAATATTGACTAGACCTTGAAGGAACAGTACTTCTCCACATAGTTAATTGAACCACACCTGAATTACAAGAACTGGAAGCTCACCTGCAGTGTTTCACCACACACTCATTGCTGCAGTACTCATTGTCCCAGTCTTTACTCACGACAGGAGGGTTTTCACAGCCAGACCTCACACATCGAGGCTGAGGTGAGAGCACCACAGGAGACCCACTCACCAGTTCAACATCCATCTGAGAAGGAGACTCGACCTGGGAGACAAAGAGTAACCAAGATGGATTATGTTGCTACTTCCTTTCTACCCAGTCAGTCACATTATCCTTGGGATCCAATGAGACGGGATGTTTACAATCCCTCATACCAGGGTAAAGTGGGTTCTTGGTCTTTACTTTTCAGTTTTAGAGCTCTGCCAAGCAGAATGATATGAACAGTCTTCTTAGTGGGGAAGTCGGGGCATATGCTAGTGCTCTTAAATTTTAATCCACTCCACCACACTGAAATAATACCTTCTGAAAAGTATCAAAAGGAGTGTGTAGTAGAGAATTTGAGATGTAGTAACGAAGCTAGAAAGAGATATTAAGAGGAAGAAAATTCACTGTTACAAAAAGGAAAAGAACTTGCGGATCATAGACTTTCGTGTGGTTAGGATATCCTTTCTTTTAAATGACTGTCTCATTAATCATAGAACTAGTCTCAAACAGGCTCCCCCATTCTTTTGGTGGTTCTAGGAGTCAAACCTAGAGCATCACATATACTAGACAAGTAAGCGCTCTTCCCCTACACTACATTCCCCAGCCGAGACCCATCTTTTAAGGTGGTTATTGGGGACTGGAGATTTAGCTCAGTGACACAGCGACTGCCTGGCAAGCATGAGGTCATGAGATCAGTCCCTGGTGCCAAGACAAACAAACAAACCAAATGGAGATTATAAAGTGATTACTGGTGAAGTACAGGTTTTAAAAAACTATGGTAACTGGCATTTGTGTAGTGTCACTTTTAAAAGACTGAGTTATACAGACCAAACATGTTCTCTAGCTAGATCTGCCTCCCCACATACATTTAAAGCACCAAGCTAAGCCGTAAACACAGTGTAGAGGCTGGAGGACTTAAGTTGCTAAGGTGTAGGCTCCTTGGGTAGTCTCCCTCTGCGAAGTAACACACAGGCTGTGTCCTCTCTAGGCACATCACACTGCTGCTTTCTCTCTCTTAGAAAGTAGTCTGGGGCCAGGGATAATAGCTCAGCGGCACCGCACCTGCAGGCCAGAGAGGTCGAGCTCTCAAAACAAACAAAAGGGGTCTGGCCAGATGTGGCAGCACACACCTAAAATCCAGCACTTGGGAGGCTGAGGCTGGAGGGTTGCTGTGAGTTGTAGGCCAGCTTGCACTACAAAGCAAGATCGTATCTCAAAACAGTCCAAAGCCTAGCATGGTGGCACATGCTTATCATCCAAACATTTTGGAAGGCTGACATGGAAGGATTGTAAATTCAAGCCCAGCTTGGGTTAACTGAGCAAGACCTATCTCAAAAAACACAAAGGATGGGAAGGACCCTAGGGTTATCATCAGCACACACACACAAAGGCCTGGGACAGGAGTCCTCTTAATGTGTAATAAAAACACTCTTGAGTATAGATGGGGAAGTCACTGAGGGAGTTCCTGCTGTCTACTAGAGGCTTCATACTGGCTACCAGGTAGCAAATACTAGCAGCACCCCCTACTCTTTTTCAAGAATGCTAGTTTAGAGACAGCAGAGACAAGGCTCACCTCAGGAACGACATCTGTGATCATCTCACAAATTGTATCAGGAGTGACTGCCTCCACTGGATGAGCCTCAGGGCTGCTATTCACAGGCTGCTCAGGACTGCTTTCCACAGCAGGTGGAACTACTGGGGTCTGCATTTTCAGCGTGGGTGGAGGCACAATCTTACTCTGCAGAGGAGGTGGCTGCTGCTGTAAGTTGATCCTAACTTTCTGAGGTGGAGGCTGTTGCATGGCCTGAAGTGGAGGTGGCTGTTGTAGAATGGTAACTTGCTGCTGAGTTGGGGGCTGAGGCATCTGTTGTAATGGAGGAGGCTGTAGTCGGGGTGGCGGCAGTTGCATAGAAGCGGCAGCTGCTGCTGCTGCCTGCAACACTGACCTAGTGACAATCTGGGCTTGCTGGCTGGGCTGGATAGTTGCTGTACTGGTTTGGCCCAGCTGGAGCCCCCGGGAGGTCACCACTGTGGCTGGGATAACAGTAACCATGCCTCCTTGAGACATGGTAATAGAAGAGGGCAGCATCTGTTTGGTAATAATCAACTTGGTGATATTGGGCTGACCCCCAGCCCCAGAAGATGCTTGGTTTGCCACATAGGATGAAAGAGTAGAATTAACAACAATGCAAGGGGAAAGGGCAGGCGACTCTGTTGAGGCTGGTACTGGAGATGCTGGGTCAATAGTAGCCACAGGAGGTGGTGAGGGCGTTTGGGCTGGTGGCACTGGATCCAACTCCACTGTTTCCACAGTGGCCTAAAAGAAGACCAAGAAAGTTAAACAGTTTTACTCTTCACTGCAGGACATATTTATTCCAATAATTTCTCAATAGAAATAGCTAACAATACTGCCTTTGATAAAGTAAACACTGGAAATGATGAGTAAACGCACACTGGCAAGGTTTATATGATGTACAATAAAAGAAAGCTATGTAAGTATTTTTTAAGCTTTTAATACTACTTAGTGTTAATAAGTTCAATAAGTTTTCAATGGTATTCACTTCTTATGAGTGCTGATGGTTTTTAAAAATAGACTGGTTTTAAATATCCATCTATCCTAGTCTTCTTACCTGACATTCTTGGTTGTCTTTATAAGCAGCTAGAGCCTTCAGATACTCTTTCTTGGCAGCTTCAGTTTTCCTCTTATACACCTACAAGACAAATTTAAAAAGTCCCCATTCCTGAAAAAAGACTGGTAATTCCGCATTATTCCTCAGCAAATGACCGTTCATCTCGATTTGATCACTGCCAATTCATTTCATTGAGAACAGTGAAGACTGCCTCCCTGGCAGTGTCCTCTGAAAAATCAACCAATCTGTAACAGTCTTGCCAGAATACCTACAAAACCCTTAACAAAAATAAACCCTGATCCAAAACACTGTAAGACCAGCGGTCTGTTTAGCCTGTGATGGTCACTGTCTAGTGTAAAGTAGTAAATCGTTTCTAAGGACAGCAACAAGAATTTTCCTGTGTACAAGCCCCTTCTCCCATCAAAAGCTGAAGCTTACTTCTTGTATGAATCTGTGATTTGTATGATCAAAAGAATGTGCTGAACTAACACTGCAATTTAAGTTCTTGGAATGCTGGCCATACTGTAAATAAGCCAGTCTAGCCTACATGGGGAGCAGAAGCCACATAAAGAACCACCAATGTGTCTTAGCTAACAGGTAGCACAAACTGCTAGATATGGGAAGGTCATCTGATTACAATCACAGCAATGAGGCCAGGTAAGAATAGCAGAAAAAAAAAAAAAAAAAAGCTAGGGATCTAGCTCAGTGGCTTAAGGGCCTTCCTGGCAAGCGCAAGATCATGAGTCCGATCCCCAGTACCAAAAAAAAAAAAGAATAGCAGGAAAACTAAACACATGGAATCATGAGAAATAATAAACTGACACCGTTTCAAGTGGTTAGGTTTGTGATTAGGTATGTTTTACAGTAACGGATAGCTAATATAAGTTATTTATAATAAATTTAGTTTTTAATTTTAAATCATAAATACAGAACTTGTTTGATATAAGATCCAGGAATTTAGGATAACCCATAGAGCCAGGGGTTTAGCTCAGTGGCATAAGTGCCTACTTGACAAACATGAGGCTGTGAGTTCAATCCCCGGTACCAAAAAAAAAAGAAAAAAAAAAAGAAAAAGATTGCTCATAGGGTAATCATAATTAGTCATCTTCAATGTCAATTTTATCTTATATTTGTACAGTATCAATTTAATGGTTTTGTCTTTTGATACAGGATCTTGCTATGTAGTTCAGACTAGCCTTGAACTCACTCTGTAACTTAGGATGGCCTCAAATTCATAGCAATTCTCCTTGTCAGCCTCTTTTTTTAAAGTTTTTTTTATTTAAAGAGAAAAAAAACAGAAAAAGGGTAGAGATATTACAGAATTTTAAAAAAAGATAAACAGTAAGAAATCACTAGTTGATAAATTACATATTGTCCTTTTAGAAACTGTTGTTCAAGTTACAAAATTAAAGCGTACAAAGTGGACATTCATGTAGTGAGACTGCAAACAGATCTGTTCAACAACATGACAAGAACTTAGAAATATGATTATCAATCCCACGCACTTAAATATACATGCAGTTATATCTTTTGTCAGCCTCTTGAATGCTGGCATTACAGGCATGAGCCACCATACCCGATTAGCTTCATCAATTTTTTAAATTGATTAAATTTAGAGAGATTATGTAGTTTTCAACTTTACACTAGGCCAATGAGAAAACTAAATGAAATTATAAATGCAAATTTTTACAGTTAACATCAACACACAACTTTCTGAGGAATAGTCTAACTTTATTTATTTCTTTCGTACTAGGATCCAACTTACAACCTCATGCTTGCCAGGCAGGCACTTATGCCACTGAACTAAATCCCCAGCCACAATTGTCTAATTTTACAAACAGGGAAATAATGAGGTTTAGAAAACCTAAATTACCAAACATAAAAAAGTTAAAAATGCACCAGGAATTCTGAGATACTGTTAGTGGAAAGCATGTGGGATTTAGAGACAATGACCTGTTTTCTATCTGAACTGTACCTCCTAAGAGCAATATGACCCCAGTTTATACCTTCAAAAAAAAGGGGGAAAATGGTGGCTATTTTGTAGTTTTGGAAAGATGGTTTCTGCTTTTAAGTACTGGGGACTGAACTTAGTACATTAACCAGGGCTTTTACATGGAGCTCTATCACCAGCCTTATATTTTGTTCTTTGAGACACTGTCTCTAAATTGGTAAATTTCCCAGGATGGGCTCACATTTGTCATCTTTCTGCTTCAGCCTCTCAGAGGGCTAGGATTAAAAACCTGTGGACTGGGCCCAGCTAACATGCAGTACTTTTAATTTTTTAAAATTTTAATTTAAAGAGAAAATAAAAAACAAACAAAAAAACCCCCAAAATTTCAAAACACAATAATTAGGGGGTAACAATGGTATGTATATTGCATATTGTTATATTCATATCAGTTACTCAGAGTATGAGATATCTGCATTTTTGTCCGAACAATACTAGCACAAACCTTTCTCTTCAATGAGCTCAGAGAAATCAGTAGTATAACTATCTTTTATATGTATGTGTATGTATACTTATATACTGATTTATTTCACTTATGAGTTTGTTCTCAAGTTGCAGCCATTTACCTATAAAAGTTTAATTTTATCCTTATGGTGTAGTACTCCACTGTATAAAAACATCACATCTAAAAAAAAAAAAATCACATCTTTTTTATCCATTACTCAGTTGATGGGCATTTATGTTGTTTCCAAGATGTAGCTATTACAAATTGTGCTGCTGGGCCAGGGACTTAACTCAGTGGCACGAGTGCCTTGTGAGGTCGTGAATTTGATACCCAGTACCAAAAACAAAACAAATTGTGCTGCTATAAACATGGGTGTATATATATTGTGGTATGATGTTTTTAATTCTTCTGAGAAGATACCCAGAAGGGGAATAGCTGGGTCAAAAGGAACTTCCAATCCTAGTTTTTTGAGGAATCTCCACACTGATTTCCATAGTAGTTGCACCAGTCTTCACTCCCACCAACAGTGAAGAAAGGTTCGTTTTTCCCCACAGCCCCACCAGCATTTGTTATTGATTTCTTAATATCCATTCTTTACAGTGTGAGGTGGAATGTCAGTGTCAATTAATTTGCAAAAGATGCAGTATTCTTATAATTATTGCTGATTTTTAAATGAGTTCACAGAGCTGAAGATGTAGCTCAGTGGTAGAGAGCATGCATAGCATGTGTTAAGCCTTGGGTTTCATCACCATCAGCGTGATAAAATAAGATAACATAGTTTCCTGGATTTACTGCACAGTTGCAATTTCTAAGATATAAGATGATGTGTGAATGCCACTGACAAAAAAACTGAGAAATAAGAATATGTACAAATGTTAGCAGAAAGCCTTATTTAAAAACTTCACTAGCCACTGATTTTCCTCACCTGTTTCTGCTCTTCTCCAAGACTGTCCCACATAGAAGCCACAATTTTTGAAACTTCTCCAAAAGTGGCATTAGGATTCTGCCCCTTGATGGCAGCCTGTGTATCACGAAAAAATAAAGCATATGCTGAAACCGGCTTCTGAGGTTCGTTAGGATCTTTCTTTTTCCTCTTCTTTGGAGCCTTCTGTTTTTTTCCTGCTTCCACCACAACTGTCTTCTGGCTGGGAAGTTGCTGTAGGGAAGACAAGAGAGAGAATTACAAGACAAAAGAATGAAGTGTTGTGTCTGAACTATAAAGGCTTTTTTTATTTGGGAGGAACCAGTCACATGTACAGAATTATAGTAAACACAGAAGCAATGGTTTCTTTTTTTTTCTTTTCTTTTGGTACTGGGGATTGAACGCATGACCGCGCGCTTGCAAGGCAGGTGCTTATGCCACTGAGCTAAATTCCCAGCCCCAAAGCAACGGGTTTAAAAGTAAAGTATGTGAGGACTAATGTGAATGAGGTTGGGAGGAGGGTTATAAACTGGAAAGCAACCTCATACCCATAATAAGAGCAGAGGAGATGGCAAGTAGGAGCAAAGAACACAGATTAGGATCTGTAAACCAAGAATTCCACCTCACAGTATCAGAGCAGAACTGATCTTGGCTGGGAATGCCTCACCCTCCGGAAATCCTCAACACCATCTTCATGAAGTGAATTAGTAGGTGAAGGGGTGGTTGAAAGACGATCCTCAGGTGACTGTGCAGGTGGCAAGATGGTGCCACCCCCTAAGCTCAAACCAAGCTGAGAACTCAGTTCTGACTGATCAATGGTGGTCAGCTGGCTATGACCCATCAAGCCAGATGTCATGTCTGTCATTGGTACATCGATTGTAACAGGTGGGTTGGCACTGTATTGAGTTCCTATAGAGTGGTCCAAGTCCTGAGGGAAGTAAAAGGACTAATTACACAGTAAATATTAAACACACTGCTAGCCCCACCTCCACTCCAAAAAATATATAAAAATAAAATCTATTAAGCATTTTTAAAACTACAGAAATTAGTAAATTTACTCCTCTGCATTCAAAGGTCTATTTCTAAAATAATTAAAAGTAATCAAGAGCTGGCCATGGCAGGACATGCCTGTAATTCCAGCACTTAGGAGACCATGGCAGGAGGACTGCCATGAGTTTGAGGCCAGCCTCAGCTACATAGTAAGTTCAAGGTCAGCCTGATCTATAAAGTGAGAACTAATTTCAAAAAAATAAAAACTGGAGAAATCTTAATCTTGGACAAGTTGACTCAAAAAGCAAATCACTTATTCAGCAATCTGCAGGTAGTGACAACACGCAGTAAAGAAAAACTTCCCCATCTGTATCTTCTAAAATTGTGCGTTTTAATAGTTGTATAAGCAACTGTAGTAGATAACATCAGTATTAGAGATGCCTGGCATCATATACAGGGTGTATGCTAGAAAACCAACACAGCAGTTTATACATATCAATCCATAGTTATACTACATTTGGTTCAGACTACTTTTGAATAAATCCCTCAACATGCCAATTACCATACATGTGAATTACAGGATGTGAAGGCCATAATAAAAGGGGACACTTTTTAAAAAAAATTAGAATAAATCAGTTTCATTTCAGGAGTAATACTGAATATTTAAAAATTTTAAATCACGAAGGCCAGGGATTTAGCTCAATGACATAAGCACCTGCCTGGCAAGTGCAAGGTCATGAGTTTGATCCCCATACCAAAAAAGGAAAAAAAAAAAAAAAAAAAAAAAAAAAGCCAAAAATTTTAAATCATTTTTCAAGTAAAACTAATCCAGATAGTAAATTTCATGTATTCAGGTAAAATTACATCTTTGCAGACAACCTTTAGCTACAAAAATAAGAAGTAATACCCAAATGTAGTAAAAAAATTATTTCTGTCTCCCCAACACCATGCCTGTAGGAGCCTGATAATGTTTAGCCCCTTACCATGGTCAAGCCCCCACTCAGGAGCCCCCCGCCCTGCTCCATCAAGCCATGGGTCATGCCCACAGGCATGTCCAATGTTTGCACCCCATACTGGGCTGAAAAACTGCCATCCTGTGAGGAAGATGGGTCTGCCAGGTCATCAAAGTGGCTGACCACATCGGAGACAGCCAGTGAGGGATCAGAATCCAAGGAGATAGGCGGAATTTCAAATTCCTCATCACCCAAGCTTGGTGTATGGAATGTCTGTAGGGGAAAAAAGAGAAAAACAATTAGTACAAGGAGAAGAAACTGCATTCTTCTAAGTGAAGAACACAGTAAGGTACTGTAGGGACTGTTTTAAGAAATACATTTCTTAGCCAGGAGTGGCGCCATATGCCTATAATCCCAGCACTTGGGCGTCTAAGGCAAGAGATCGCCATGAGTCTGAGCCAACCTGGGCTACATAAGTAAGTTCAATGCCAGTCTGGGCTACATAGTGAGATCCTGTCTCAAAAACAAAAAAAACAAAACAAAACAAAAAAAGGAGACAGATTTCTTAGGACCTACTTAATTTTATAAATAGATCTATCTTCTTTCTTATGCCTTTCATCATATGACATATATGAGACTGTCAATATCAACTACAATTTTCAATTCCTTTATCTCTTTTCAACTTTTTTTTTTTCAATTTTTACCACTTGGTTACCCTAAATAATTATTGATATAATGAATGGTAGCACTATTAGGAACTTGCATTCATAATCTGTTTAGCTATGATGCTTAAAATCTCTAAAAATTCTGACAGCAGTTATTTCATAACTATTACACTTTACTGCTAGACTACATTGCTTTAGGTTCATTTGAAGCAAATCCTAAAAGACACTATCACAGGAAACTTATACTCCTCTAAAATATTTGCATTTAAAGAGTTTCCTAACTTTTCATTTTAGAAATTTAATGTTACCAACAAATTAGATTCCCACTGTATAGGATTTTGAGGAAGTCCCAACAATGCCAGGTAAGAAAACAGTGAAGAAAAACACTATCATAAGCCAACAGGCTAACAGTTCACAAGGGTTACTAACAGTTCTAAGCACATGCCTAGACTTGCTCTGACCAAGTCTTTATGTGAGAAAGGAAAAAACTACTCCAGTGGGTTAAAGACTCAGTCCCTTCCTCTGAGTCCAGCTAAACCAATAATTCACTCTTTTCTTTCTGAATGGGGTGACTACTCACACAGCTAACAGCAATGTGTGCCCTCACATACGTTACCTGTTGTGGCTCCTTTTTTTGGCACTAGGAATCAAACCCACAACCTTGTGCTTGCCAAGCAGGCGGCTGCACTGAGCTATATCCCCAGCCCTGCAGTTCCTTTTTGACACCAAAAAACTACAACGGAGGCATTTTAGTCACAGTCCATCATAAGTCACAGCAAGAGACTTTGGTGTCAAAAAAAATCTAGGTTCAGGTCCCAGCTCTGCCATTTACTTTATTACCTTCAGTGCATTTTCCTCATCTATACAACTGGAATTAAAATGGTAATCCCCTCAAATAGTTATGAGGATAAACTGGATTTAGTTCATAAAAGTTATCACACTGCTTCATACATATAATTCCTTAGTAATGGTTGTTTTTAATATTGATACCCTAGTAATTATAAATTTGTCCCTCACTTATTATCATAAATGGAATTTAAGAAACTTTAGATTCTATCAACTTAACACACAGCATAGTAAAATCTAACTCAAATTCCACAGGTACCCACATTTTCCCCATGATTAAATAATAAGTAAGAATTCTTCAAAGGCTTAAAGGTTTCTCTGGCCTCAGAAAAGGTCTCATTAATACTGCTGCCCTTTTTCAAAAATAGTTATATGGCAGAGAGAGTATTCTGGTCAGCAGATAACTAAGGCAAGGTTTAGCCAGATGCAGTGGTACCTACTTGTGATCCCAACAGGTCTAGGAGATCTCTGAGGTAGAAGGGTTACAAATTCAAGCAACTTAGTGATTGAGTAAGACCCTGTCTCAAAATAAAAACTGAAGAGCTAGGTATAGTAGCACATGCCTGTAATCCCAGCACTTGAGAGGCTGAGGCAGGAAGATTGCCATCAGTTTAGGGACAGCCTAGGCTACATGGTGAACTCAAAGCAAGCCTGAACTGCATAGCAAAACCCTATTTGAAAAAAATCAAAACTAATAAATCAATAATGAATGAATGAAAATGGTTGAGGATATATAGCTCAGTGTGAAAGCCCTGAATTTATTCCCCACTAGGGAAGAAACAAAAGCATTCCTGTGAAATCCTCTCTCTTTCAGAATCATACTGATAAGTTTCCTAGAAGACAAAAAGATGTCTATAGGCTTTGTTTCTACATTTTCCTTCATTTATACTTAGTCTGCTAAACATCTGGTAGTTGCCTGGGATATCATATGAGCTACATTTAGAGCACAGAAGGCAACTCTTGATGGAAAAAGCTTGTCCGAAGAACTGAATTTCTCTGACAATACAAATCATAACTTTTGTTGCTGTGTAAGACTTAAGAGTCCTGGGGCTGGAGATTTGGCATAAGCGCCTGCCTGTCAAGTGCGAGGTCATGAGTTCAATCCCTGGTACCGCAAAAAAAAAAAAAAAAAGACTTAAAGAGTCTTTTTAGGTTCAGGTGACCATCTTTCAGGAATTAGGCATCAAGATTCTTTACCAGATTCTCAAGCAAACAAAAGATGACAGGGACTGGAAAAATAACCTAGGGAAACATTTGCTATATTAATAATTGTAAAATAGTTCTACATTTTGTAAGACACAGACTGCGGTGGCAAAGCAAGATGCCTATCCTTTTCTGCTTACCACAACAACTTTGAAAGACATGAAAAATGATACCATTTAATAAAAACTTAAGGAATAAAAATTTATATCCAAAACAAAGGGCCAGTGTTCCAATCCTTATAAACCATCTGGAGTGTTCTCATGGACCAGACACACAGAGATTCCATTGTAGCAGATCAACAAGGTGTCCTTTCTAAGCACTACCAGTTGGCATATGGAAGCAGTTTTGTTAGACAGGATACCCATGGCTTTCATGGTAGGCTTCCCGTTTGTTTAGCTTTACTTCTTCCTGTTAAGCATGACTAGTACGATAATTATAATCACCAAGAATAGAGAATGGTACACTACATGCTACTAGAAACATAGGTTCATTCAAATGTCTCACTACAAGTCATCTATAAAATTACGAGTAAAATCCAATAACGAATACTTATTTTAGCAGACCTATTATTTAACTAAGTCACACTGTATAGTGTTGAGTATTTTTTAAAAGGTTAAAACTGTGGCAAATATTAAAATGAAAGCAAGTGGTTTGGACACAGAAGGAGAGAAGAGAGATATCGGATAGCACTACCTTGTCAGCTTTCCTTTCCTTCACCAATTCACTGGCCTTGAGGTGGGCAGTTTCCGAGTGATAAGGAAGGATGCTTAGATACTAAGAACCAAAAAATATCATTGCCTCCCTTTCCTCCTTCCCCTATAATACACTAGCTATTGTGTCTTATCGTTTTTTGTTTTTTTAAAGCACAGGGGGTTGAACATCCTCCCACATGCCAAGTATGAGCTCTACCACTCATACACTTAGCCATCCATTATTTCTTTAGTTTCTTCATATACTTATTTTAGAGAAAATTTTCATACCTATTTCTTTAATAGTATCACAGTAGTGTGGATCAGTAAGTAGTTTTCTTGTTTTGTAGTTTTGGTACATAATCCAGGCCAGTTTGTACGTGCTACATAGCCTGTGCTAGTCTACAACTTTTGCCCCAGTCTCCCAATCCATTACAAGTGTACACCTCAAGCCCAGGAAAATAACCATTCCTTAAAAATGGATGTAATAGTGAAAACTACCAATTCAGCCAGAAATCATCAATTGGTCCTAACATTACAATTTTGCTAATTAAAGATGGGTGTTTTTGTGATTATTTCTATGAAGTGCATAAAGCACAAATCACTATGAAGAGCCAACCTGAGAGAAACCAACAGGTGAAATTTCCTTCAGGTCACAGATAGATCCTTCTTCTCTCAAGAAATGCAGTAGCAAATGCTACATTTTCTCTTCAACAACACTTTCTTATTTCACTGAGGTATAGTTTACCAAAGTTACACAGATTTTAAGTGTATACTTCAACGACTTCTTATAAATGTAAACGCCCAATTATCACCCAGAACAAAGACGAGGTTTTTTTTGTACTGGGGATTGAACTCACAACCTCATGCCTGCCAGGCAGGCACTACACCACTGAGCTAAACCTCCAGCCCAAAGATGAGTATTTTTACAGAACATTTCTGTATGATTTCTTCATGTCCATCCCTCTTCACAATAGGTACCACAACCAGTATTTTGATGGTTTTAATTTTGTCTATTGTTGACTCGTATCCTAGCTAAATTTCTGGTTTTGGTCTCTAGTACTAAACAATATACTTTTGGGATCATTCAAATTGCATTTACCATTTTATTTTTTATTGTTGTGGAATATCATTTTACAAATATACTGTCTCAGTTTATTGTTCTGTGGAAATACATTTCGTTTCCAGTGTTTAGCTATTAGGAATAAAGTTGCTCTAAAAAAACGTTGCTGTGAACATACATGTTTTTGGTGAACATACACAATCATTTCTGTTACATTAAGGGACAGAATTACAAAGTCAGAGGTTAGGCATTACATCTTTAGTAAACACTGCCAGTATGCCAAAATAGTTGAATCAATTTATACCCTCACAGTCACTGGATTAAGTTATTTCCATCCTTACCAACAACTAGAATTGTCTTTTCAATTTTAAGCATTCTGAGTTTTCCCTGAAAATACAAATCATAACTTTTGCTGCTGTAGGGGTTCAAGTCTCTTTGAAATTTCAGTTAAGGTTCAGGTGACTACCATTCAGGAACAAGGCACAACTGTACAATGATATCTTGCAATTTTAACTGCATTATTTCCCTGATGTGTGATGATACACACTTTTTTACATGCTTACTGGAATCTTTTTATTGGATATCTTCTTGCTGGGGTGGGGCGGGGGGCGGGGGATGGACGGATTGGGGATTGAACTCACGACCTTGAGCTTGCCAGGAAGGTGCTTACACAGCTGAGCTAAATCCCCAGCCCATGGATATCTTCTCTTCTGAGGATAAAATCTGTTCAAATCTTTTACTCATTTTACAACTGAACAGAACTGCTTGACATGTTCTGAGTATGTTAGACATAAGTATTTTACATATCTTTTCTCAGTCAGTGGAGTCTCTACATAATTTGTTAATGATATCTTTTGCTATACCGTCCAAACTACTGTATTTGAACTCACTATGATCATTATGTAGCTTGAGGTCAGTCTCAAACTCAAGATCCTCTTGGCTCAGCCTCCAAAAGGCTAGGGTTACAGCTGTGTGCTACCACATGTGGCCTTTAACGATGCCTTTTTATGCAAAGAAGTTCCTAATTTCAATGAAGTACAATTTTTTAAAAAAGAATATTATTTACAGACAAGAAAATGAAAAATTATTGTTATAAAAGCACTCGTTTTGCAGTGCTGGGGATCAATCTGGAGCCTCAAGCATCCCAGGTAAAAGCAATGTACCACTAAGCCACGTCCCCAGCCTTTTTGTTTTTTTTAAGCAGTACCTTCACTTTGAGCTACATTTCCAGTCTATTTGCTTTTTCAGATAGGCTCTTGCTAACTCACTAAATTGCTTAGGCTGGCCTTGAACTTGCAATCCTCCCTCAGCCTTCCAGTTGCTGGGATTGTAAGTGTGTGCAGCACTCATTCCCCAACCCACCCGAATTTTTTAAAAAGATAATACCTTTACTACTCCTAAATTATTCCAGGATGGGTCATGGTATGCCCCATAACATAAATCATAAGCCCAATAGAACAGAGGTAAGGGCCGGGGATCTAGCGGCACAGCACCTGCCCGGCAGGTGCAAGGTTGTGAGTTCTATGCCCAGTACCTCAATCCCCAGTACCAAAAGGACCAGAAAAACCCATGAAGGTTAAAAAACAACCACTGCCAGTACCAACAGCAGAGAAGAAAACGAAAGAATGAAAGAAATATGAAAGCAATCCTAGGCTAAAGGAAGCTACAGAAACTGAACCTAAACTTAGTTCTGAGCGTCTGCCTCCAACCTCATTAAATTTTCTTTTTATTTTTATAGTAAAAGGCATTGAACTCAGGACCTCTGCACTGCACTATCTCCCCAGGCCATTTTTAACATTTCATATTGAGGAGGGCTGTTGATAGGATGTTATATTGTCTAGGATGGGCTCAAATTTGCAATTTTGTCTCTACCTCAGAGTGCTGAGTTCACAAGGCCACCATGTCAGTTAAATAAATTTTTTGCCAGGTGTGGTGCTGCACACCTCTAGTCCAAACACTTGGGAGGCCGAAGAAGGAGGATCTCCATGAGTTCAAGACTAGCCTGGGCTACATAAGGAAGTTCAAGGCCAGCTTGCACTACATAGTGAGACCCTGTCTCAAAAAAAGCAAAAAACAAAACAACAACAACAACAACAACAAAACAACCACACAAACTTAAGCCATCACAACAAAAACAGAATAAATTCAAACTCGGAAAGCACCTTTTTCTCTTTTGTTTCTATGGTGCTGAGGATGAACCTAAGGCCTTTACATATGCTAGGGAGATGTTCCATCACTGACTTATACTCCCAACCTAAACTTTTTGATGTTAAAAACGCTCTACCTCACCAGGTGTAGACGCCTGTAATCCCAGCCTTCAGGAGGCTGAGACAGGATCACTGCAAGTTCTAGGCAGCCTGGGCTATACACCGAGTTCAAAACCATCCTGAACTACATAGTGAGACCCTGTCTCAAAACACCAACACCAACACCAAAACCAAAACCAGAGGCTCCCTCTCATGTAGTTACATCTTGATTGTTCAACTTCACTAAAGCACTAAAGAAGATGTATCTGAAAGCTATCTGTGTATTTTTATTGATTTACTTATTTATTTGAAATTCTGGGGCAACTGAACCCAGGAGCACTCTACCAGTGTTACATCCCCATCATCTTTAAAATTTTTTGACACAGGGTCTTGTCTCTGAGTGCTGGGATTACAGGCATGCATCACTGGTCTAGCTTTTGTATTTAATTTTAAAATGTACTTTCATATGAACAAGGTCAATTTATAACCTCTAAATAATGGAACTTGAATTGTGGAGACCCAATTGGGAAGAAAACTGGCAATGAAGCACTTTATGTGGATGAAGCCAATAGATTTCAACAGTAAAATTAAACCATGGAGACCTCATTAAGAAGAAACAGGTGATGAGTACACAAAGAACTAAAAGTATTTTAGTTTTACATTATTTCTAAATTTTCTATTCATTTACTTTACATTTCCTCCAGTATGGCCAAACAATAAAAACAGTAATATGTTTTTAAAACTAGCAAATACCCATTATCAACCTAACTTTGTGCGTGTATATGTGTGTGGTACTGGGAATCAAACCCTGGACCTTGTGCTTGCCAGGTAGGCACTTATGCCATTGAGCTACATCCCTGGCCCTATCAATTTAACTTTAATGCATGAAAATGTTAAAATTTATTTTTGGAAAAAGCCACTCAACATCAACTGACAATTCTTCATACAGAAAAAGATAAAAACTTTTGGGAAAAAATTATCCTTAAAAGATAGTAAAACGTTTAAGAGTTAAAGGGTCTCAAAGACTGGGAAATACTTGTCTCATTTACCTTTTATTTTCCCCAAACAAGTGATATGTATCTACAGTATGACATCATTTCAGAAAATTTTTTCAGGAATATTTTAGGTCCTCACCATAACCATTACTTCTTCACAGCACCATAAGAACCTATTATTACAGTCACTGGACAGCTGGGAAATTGTTGCTACAAAGGTAACCTGCCTAAAGTTGAGTCACCGGCAACAAATGTACGTTCTACTCAACTTTTATGTTCTGAGTTTTCTTCCCCACTGCCATTAGCAAAATAAGCTGATACCATACGTGTAAAAGTAAATACTTTTGTCAACGTACATAATAAAAATGTTTCCCTTCCCCAGAATTCAAGAATTAACTGTGTGCAAAGATAACCCTGCTTCATAAGCTCCTTCCCTTACCCCAATTCCTTCAACTGCTGAAATTTTTTCTTCCTGTTGCCACCACCCCTAAAATTATGGTAGCCAAAGAAGGCAGTTTCATTTAATCTTTCAATCTCGAATCACTCTCCTGCTTTAACAGGTTCGTTTTTCAATATCCTGGTTTTCTGGTGATAGCAGCTTCCGGGGCCTTCCCAGTCAGTCCTCTTTCCTAAAAGCAGCCGGCACTTTTCTCAAAACACCCATCGCAGTCCCGGTTTCCGTTAGCCCCAGGCCCTGGCCTCCGCGCTCTCCTCCCCCACCGCCGCCCCAGCTCCCCACACCCCCATCCCCACGCGTCGGCGGCTCTAGCTCACCTCCGCCCCTGACAGGAAGGGGTGCGAGGGCCCTGTGATCGTCAGGTAATTGTCATTTCCTCCGGGAAACTGGAAACCAAAAGAAAGCCGTAGGGATAAGTTGCAGGGAGTTAGCCTGGAGCGACGAATTCTGACCCCGACATTCCGGTAACAAGCCCCAAACCCGCTCTCTCGTCCTTCCGGTCAGCCGCCTCTCCGCCCAGATTCCCGCCTCCGCTTCAACCCAGTCCGACGTGCTCTCTCGCCAGCCTTCTGAGCGCCCAAGTTCCTACCTCCATCTTCAGACAACCGCTGGTACCAACTCAGCCCTCTCGCCGCTCCCACCGCCCCCACTGTACTCGTAGTGCGTATCGCGTCACTTCCGGAAGGACGCGCGTCGCTCTCCGCTGATTGGAAGGAAACTGCAATGAGTCAACTAGTCAGGCGCGAGTCGCCCGAAAGGCTAGCTATCGCCCCCTGGAGCTTGGTGGGATAATGGCATGTAGAAGTGCCAGAGGCGGTGTCTGGTACTCCAAATCGATTGATTTCTGGGGAATGCAATAGAGACGTGGTCCGGGCTAGAGGGGCCGGAGGTGGCGTGGAGGAATAAAATCGGTAGATTGAGTGGCTAGAGAGGTCGGAGGTAAGTGGCTGTAGAAGTCGGGCGGACCCGGAATACGGTGGAATCGGGACCATGACTTATGCTTATCTCTTCAAGTACATCATCATCGGAGACACAGGTAACCCACGGCTGGACCGCCTTCAAGGATGAGGCGGGGACCCGAAGCTCCCAAATCGGGCCTCGGGGGCGGGGCTCACTTAGTGGGCTGGGCGTTTGGGGGGTGTAGAGCTGGCGGGGGCGGGGCGGCCAGCCAGGGGCGGGGCTCCGGGTCCCGGTCCCCTGTCCTGGGCGTCCAGAATCCAGGAGCTGCGAAGTTGCTGGGGCGATCGCCTCCCGCGACGTAAATCCTTCTCCTGCAGGAGTGGGGAAGTCATGTCTCCTCCTGCAGTTTACAGACAAGCGGTTCCAGCCCGTCCATGACCTCACAATAGGTAAGTCTATCTGTTTCTGAACAGGTAAAACCGAACTGCTGACGTGCTACGTTAGCATCCTTCAATGTTCGGAAAATCACCCCTCACTACTTAGAACTAATGCGAGGTTATGGTATATAAAGAGTGACTAATCAAACGTTAAAAATGAGTATATGACTGAACGGTAACTTAAGAGATGAATGTGAGGTAAGGACTAGTTGCCTAAAGGTGTTTTCCTTCAAATGCGAAATGTGTGTTTATGGAAAGTCCCAGATAATCTGACTATCTAATGTAAAGGTTTACTGGTAAAAATCTTAAAAAGTTAAAAAAGAAAGAAAAAGCATAATTGTTTATTGAAAAACTTACCTGTAGTTTGCCGAGTTCATAGCCATTTCACCTGTTTTTCAAAGTAAGCCCCAATACATGGACTTTGTGTGTTGGAGAAGCCATAGCACATTGATGGGCCGTCCCAGTGTTTTATGAAAAGGCGAATGAATCTAGTAACTTTATTTAAAAGAAAAAAAAAAGAACTGTCTTGAGCTTATTCTTCTTTGTGGCAGAGTAGTACTCCATTGTATAAGAAAACTGATGGGCACTTGGATTGCTTCCAAGATTTGGCTATTACAGCAGTGATCATGGCACACACCTGTAATCCCAGCACTTGGAAGGCTGAGGCAGGATGATTGCTGTGAGCTCAAGAACAGCCTGGCTGCATAATGTGTTCAAGGCCCGTCTGAACTACACAGCAAGACCTTGTTTCAAAAAAAGAAAAATAAAAATAACAACAACAAAAAAGGATTTAGTTATTCCCAGCTGTACCGCTATAAACATGGGTATGCATATGTCACTGTGGTATGATGCTTTTAATTCTTTCGGAAAGATACCCAGGAGGGATCAAGGGCTTGAGACATTGCTAGGAAAATGGATGCATCTTGAGTCCATACCGTTTTAGTGAAACAAATTAGACCACATATGTGGGAATTTATTGTTTCTCTGGTGTGAGAAACCAAAAGTATAAATAAGAACCAAAATGTACTTTGAGTATTAAGAGTGATACAGTGGGGGCAAGGGAAGAGTGATGCAGTGATTAACAAGGCAACACTGCATTGTCTGCTTTCTTTTGTGAAAGGAGAGGAAATGTCACCTCTATCAGGAAAGTCTGACAATTAAGAATGAGCAGGAGTTAGGCTAAGGATTGAGGGGAAAGTGATGAGGGGAAATGGCCAGAACACGAGAATAAAAATGTGAGCACAGGCTGAGGGATGGTAGAGAGCAGGCTACTTTTGGAAAACAAAGTAATTTAATAATATGGCTGGAGCATGGAGTTTGAAGTGAATAGCAGGAAATAAAGCTAGAGAAAAACAAAGAGGACCAGGTTCTTGAATACCTGATGGAAGTCAGAACAAATAAATTCTAAGGTGAGGACATGAAATGATCAATTAAATTTACATAAGAGTTTGATAGAGACTATTTCTTTCTGGGTTCAGTTCTCTATACTATGACAAACAAGGCAGGAGGATAAAAAGATACATACAAAATATAAGGGTCTCTAAATGTATAACCAGAGGCAATGTCATTAAACAAGGCAAAGGCTTTATTCATTGAAATTCTCTTCCTGTTGTGGGGGGGGCTTTTTCAGGAGCTACTATTTGATTCTTGATGAAGCAATTAGAGTAGTAAGAAGCAGTTTTTACATCTTTTCTCTTGACTTGCAGCGTGGTAAAGTTGAGTATTGCAGATACATAGTGTGTGTCTGCATAGGATCACCAAATAGGTGCCCGTTCGCCCTTAGGGCAAGGTAGGTGAATGAAATTCAGTGTAATGAATTCATACTACTTGCAAAGTACTGTATGAAAATGGGAAATAAGATAAACTCTCTGACTTATCCCAGTGTGGTTAATGTTAGTGACTGTTTAAGTTTTGGCTTGATATCACTTTGGAAGAAGATTGCCAGTTTGTATACATTATGAGGGAGGGAATTATTGGTGATTTGAGGTTTTGAGGACCTGTTTCTTTTCTTCTTTTTTGAGTATTTTATTTCTGGTGCATAGGGAGCCTTTGAAGCTGGAGATTGATCACATGTGTGGGGCTAAAGCAAGACCACCCCTGAAAACACAGCTCAAAACAAGCCAAGTAAACAAGCTGTCTCAGCACTGAGAAGGCACTGCCGGTCAGCCAGCAAACAAGCTGCTAGGCTGCTGGGTCGAAATTGACATTCTTCTTTGGAGGGTATAAATAAATATGCTGCCCTGGTTGACCAGTTACTTTCTTCCCATGAGGAGGATAAGAACCCCACCTGACCTCGGCTTTGTCTCTTCTTTATTTTCTCATTCTCTAGTCATCTTCCCCTACCCGCAACATCCAGAGCTGCAACCAGTTGTTACAGGGTTTGGGGGCAATTGAGACAGGGCCTTCCTATGTATTTCATGCTGGGCTGAACTCACTACATAGCCCAGGCTGGCCTCAAACTCATGGGAGTCCACCTGTCTCAGCCTCCCAGGTGCTGGGACTACAGATGTGGGTGCAGGCTTTTCTCTCTCGCTTTTTTTTTAAATAGTGCTGGAGACTGAACCTGGAGACTTACCCAAAATAGATAAATAGTGAACCACTGAACGACAGCCTCAAGACCATAATTTTTTTTAAGACCATAATTTTTAAATCCTAGAATATAAATGAAGAAACATAAAGGAACACAAAATCAATTGCAGGAAGTAAGCAGCAGTAATGGGCCTAGTGGGACTGAGTGGTACTATTAAAACACACTCAGGAAGAGCATAAACTTTCCCCTCCACATGTCTGCTCAGGAGAATCACACTCTTTTTCTTGGTCTTCCCTGACAGGTGTAGAGTTTGGAGCCCGTATGGTCAACATTGATGGAAAACAAATCAAATTACAAATCTGGGATACGGTAAGAGATAACAGTTTATTTCCTGATCAGGATCTAAATGTAGCAATTAAAGCTGGTGCAGGGGAAAGAGTTCTAAGGGAGGTACTGCTGGCGGAGATAAAAAGAGGAAGAATAAGAAGAGTGATGAGAGAAAGAGGGAAGCTTTGATCCCATCTGTCACAGTTACAGATTCTTGAACTCCCTATCTTTTATATTTTTAAGCAATCTTAGTAATATACTAGTTTATAGTGAAAAAAAATAAACAATATAAGTTTATAGGATAAAAAAGTGAATGTCCCTGAGTTGCTAGTCTACCAAAGGAATCCGCTGTTAATGATTCTGTGTGTATGCCTTCAACTTTTTACATACATTTAGATAAATTAATTAAAGTATAACTGTATGATAGTAAGGTTTTTTGGAGATAGAACCCAGTACCTTTGCACTGAGCTACAATCCCCAGGCATGCTTTTATTTTTTTTACTTTGAGAAAGAGTCTCCCTAAGTCCCTAGATTGCTAGACTGGGCTCAAACTTCCCAATGTCCTGCCTCAGCCTCCCAGGATGCTGGCATTGCAGGCATATGCCACCATGCTTGGCATGGTTTTGTTTTTTAGTGTTTATATGTATAGCATTGTGACGGAGTAGACCTAGGTATGTCTTTTAACAGTCCATATTTTGGAGACTTTTCTACATTAGTGCACATAGATCTACCTCATTCCTTTTCACCACTGCATAGTCAGAGAATAAATTACATATTTATTTAGCCATCTTCCCATTGATGGAAAATTAGGTTGTTTCTCATCTTTCACTATTACAAAGCTTAATTGGCCAGGGATATAGTTCAGTGGCATGGTACCAGCCTGACAAGCACAAGGTCTTAAGTTCGATTTCCAATACCAAAAAAAACATTGACCATTGTTATTTACTGGGTCTTCATACAAGTGTTAAAGAATTTCTGTGTAGTACCTGCCCAGAAATAGAAATTCTGGGTCAAAGGTCATATGTATTTTAAAATTTGGTAAATGTGATACCACTGAAGTTTGTTTTTTGGTTTTTTTTAATCACCAAAGTTTAGCTTGGCTTATTATAATTTTGCTTCATCTAGGTAAATAGCTTTCATGGGCATTATCTCATTTGAGTTGTGCTAATTTTTCCTCTAAGACAATATCTTAGTTTCTATTTTAATTAAAAAGAGTTAACAAATAGTTCTTATTTTTTTGCTAAAATCTTTTTTTGTTGTTTTTTTTTCTCAGAACCTGAAGCCATTTTATCCACAACAAGTGCACAAGTTATTTTTCCTTTTTGCCTTTTCTCTTTAGTCCTCATTCATCCCACTCTTTTCCATGTCCCCTGCTGCTACCATCTTACACAAGTGTGTGTAGCTCTTTTGTAGTTTTTGGATGAGATGAATTATCAGATGCTTTTAATTAGGGTGATACTTGTCTATATTTCTTGGTTGTGTTTCCAAGCAATTTAATAACTTTTTTTTTTTTTTTTTGTACTGAGGATTGAACTCACAACCTCACGCTTGCCAGGCAAGTGCTTAAGCCTCTGAGCTAAACCCCTGGCCCTAATAACTTTTTTAAAAATAATCTTTTTGCCCTTCTGATCAGATTTTTCTTCTTAGCCTATCAGATTGTCCTAATTATAAGAACATGAATCACTTCATATATCTAATTATAATTAACTGTAGTAATTTCTTTTTGTTTTTGTTATTGTTCTGGTACCAGGGAATCAAACTCACAACCTCATGCTTGCCAGGCAGGTGTTTATGCCACTGAGCTAAACCCTGGCCCTATAATTAACTGTAGCCAGATATTTTCTGTAACTTTCAAAATTGCTCCATTTGCCATTTTTTTTTTTTTAGCAATCCTCCTATAAAGCCTAAGAAATACTCTAGGTTCATTGTCAAGGTTTATTCCACATACAAATTTTTAGACAGCTGCCACATCTTTCTTTCATCCATGAGACCAATATGTTTGTTACAGTTAACTACAATTAGGTATTGTAACTTACCTCTCATTATCCTGTTAACTTTTTCATATTTCCTGTGAGGGGAAATGTGGCCCATTATTGAGGCCACAGTGTGAATTCTGAGGAGGTAGCAGTGGGAGAAGCTGAGGTATCAAGACTAGCAGAGGCTGGATTCCACATCTTTAACTTAAATCTCTGCCATTTCCCAAATGGATGTTTTCGTGCTGTGAGAAAAACCCAGTAGGTGCAGTTAGCGGTATAGTCATAGCCCTGTGTCGGCTTGCTGGCTTCCTTTTTTTCCCCCTTTAAGTTTTCATATGAGACATGGTTGGATGATGAAGGAAGAAGGTTGAGACAGGATCACGAAGAACTGCATGTCCATCCAAATGACCTAAACCTTTTTGTTTAAAATTGTTAAAATTGTTTTTAAGCAGTTTTCAAAGTTGTTTTGAGATTATATTAATCCTTACTGAATAACAAGAAACAGGTTTCAGAATACTGTGGTTTTCTTCTTACTTTGAAAATTTTAAGAGATTCATAACTGTGAACTGTGTCTTACCTGCAGCTTCCTAAGTAAGCCCAATCTTTTTTCCATCAGCACTAATATCCTACCCATTATGCATCACCTTGGCTCCCACTTTACTGTCCCATTCCCTCACACACTCACAAAGCCACTGGACGTGAAAATGCTTAGAAATCACCATAATGGATATTTTATTTTATTTTATTTTATTTGTGGTTAGGATTGGACCTGGGGCTTCATGATCTGGCGCTCTCTACTACTAAGCTGCAATCCCAGTCCCGGGATGAATAAAAATATATATATATATATATATATATATATATATATATATATATATATTTTTTTTTTTTTTTTTTTTTTTTTTTTTTTTTTTTTTTTTTTTTTTTTTTTTTTTTTTTTTTTTTTTTTTTTTTTTTTTTTTTTTTTTTTTTTTTTTGGTGCCTGGGATTGAACTCACAACCTCGCATTTGCCAAGCAGGCACTTACACCACTGAGCTAAACCTCCGGCCCCCATGATGAATATTTTAAAGAAATCAGGTTATTCTAGATTTTTTTGTTGTACTTTTCTGTATTGATAAGGCTTTAGAGAACTCTTATTTCTGTGTTACTTTTCTGTTGTATGTGTGTATTCATTCTCAAATGACCCTGCTCACTAAGAGGTAGCTATTGTAAAATATTGATTATCCCAAATTAATTTGTACTTTACTTTGGAATACATTTGATTCTTAGGAAAAGTGTATCTGGCATTTTAGGAGGCAATGCTGCAAATCTGTAAAAGTCTGATAGGATGCTGTCCTTGGGACAGATTAGAAAGCTGTGCATTCTTTTTTGTCAAACCCCCCATCTTAGTTGTTTGCTTCAGAATTTTTACTGGAGGCTGATGGAGACCAATCTAAGTTGAACTACTTATTCTATATAGCTTCCTGGCTTACAAACTGGTTCATAAGACCGAGATAAACAAATAAATTGATTGGATTTTAAAAGGTTTTCCAGTGACTCTTTTAAATTATTTTCAGCTGTAAAGTTTAATGCTGAATGCTGCCATGTAATTCAACTGTCACGTGGGCTTCCCTCAAATTTTAGTCTCTTGTAGCCATAGGAAAAGTAGAGGACTTTCAGTGATAGCTGAAGAGCAGAAAAAGAACAAAACAAGGCCCAAATGTATGCCACAGAATAATTAGGGAATAAATATAAAAGTCTTAAGGGAGCCAAATATGGTGACACACACCTGTAATCCCAACACTGGAGAGGCTGAAGCGAGAGGATCACCTCATGTTTGAGGCCAGCTTGCACTACATAGAAACCCTGCCTTAAAAAAAAAAAAAAACCTTTTTAAAAGTGACCTTCTAGAAGGCAAAATAGTGTTTAAATCTTAAAACAGTATTACCAACGAGGGACTTAAAATTTTTACTTTTTGGATTCTGGTATTCTAATTCACTAAAATGTGGCTTTGTTGTTGTTCTTTGATGCTGAGCGTTTTTGGGTGCTGGTGGTACCCAGGGCTTCATGAATGCTAGGCGAGCACTCCACCACTCTGCTACATTCTCAGCACTGTAGGATTTTTTTTTTTTTTTTGTACCAGCGATTGAACTCATGACCTCAGGCTTGCCAGGCAGGCACTTATACCACTGAGCTAAATTCCTCGCTGTATGATTTTTAAATAAAGAGAGTCTTAACTGTGCATAGAGGCGCAGACTATAATTGCAGCGTTCTGGGAGGTTGAAGCAAGAAGATCACAAATTTGAGCCCAAACTGGCAGTTTAGAGACAGCAAAAACCTCAAAATTTAAAGAGTAAGGAAGGAAGGGAGGGTGTACTGGACTAGATTTCTCTTCTCATACTGAAACCCTGATTTAGATTACCTGTTAAATGGCTAATATTGAAAAAATATTGTGTGCGTGATAGGAAGTACTAAGAGCCTCAGTTTAGCTGGGCATGGTGGCACATGCTTATAATCCTTAGCACTCAGGAGGCTGAGGCAGGAGGATTGTTGCAAGTTGGAGACCAGCCTGGTTTACAAAGTGAGCTCAAGGCCAGCCTGAATTGCATAGTAAGTCTCTGTCTTAAAAAGACAAGTCATCAATTTAGAGCCAGGGATATTAGGGATAAAGCTCAGTAGCACAGCACCTACCTTGCAAGCGCGAGGTCATTCCTGGTCCAAAAAAAAAACCTCCTCGGTTTGAGTGGTAGCTCTACCCTGCCTTATGGCCAGTTACTGAACATGCCCGTTCAAGGCTTATTTCCCCCACTTTTTTTGGTACTGGAAATCAAATTCAGGACCTCGTGCTTGCCAGGCAGGCACTGCACCACTGAACTACCTCCCTGGCCCATTTCCCCCTTTTTCAAAGAGGAATAATAATAGTAATATCTGACTCAGGACCACCAAGAGAATTAAGTAAGGTAATACGGGTAGCTGTCTCTTTTCCTGTGTCCTGGCTCTTTTTTAAAGAAAATTTTAAATTTAAGACAGGGTCTTGCTAAATTGCCCAGGCAGGCCTCAAACTTGAAGTCCTCCTGTCACAGCGTCCTAAATAGCTGGATTTTAGGTGTGCACATCACATCATCATTATTACTGGTATTGTGTGAGAAAGCCATTTATCTTTCTGTATTCTCATCTTAGATCTTGTCTGTAAAATATGAATAGTCTCACTTCCCAAGTTTTATGGAGTGATAAGAGGAAAAACATTTCAAAAACACAAAAATTTTTTTAATGGGATAGATTCCATGTTTAGGGTAGTCTGTTACTATTTGAAAGATACTTTTGTTTTCCTTTTAAAAAACAAAAACTCTTACATTAGGAAAGCAATAGTACCTAGTATACG
Organism: Hydrochoerus hydrochaeris; assembly: GCA_004027455.1. Lineage (NCBI taxonomy): Eukaryota > Metazoa > Chordata > Mammalia > Rodentia > Hydrochaeridae > Hydrochoerus > Hydrochoerus hydrochaeris. The sequence continues at coordinate 161,477 of PVLA01002592.1, read as the reverse complement.
GAAGAAATAATTGTTCAGTCATACATAAAAAATATTTTGGCTCGAGTAGAAATGAGATTAGAGTATAAAAGCTGAAAAGTGATTTTGCTTTGTTTCATTTTGAGACAGCTACTTGCTATGACGTTGAGCTCATGAGAGTCCTCTTGCCTCAGCCTCCTAAGTGCAGGGATTACAGGATGACCCACATGTACACTTGACTTTTTAAAGGAGAGCTTCCCAGTGACTTGGGCATCTTTTTCTATTCCATGACAGGAGCTCAGTGAGGGTAGCTATGTAGTCTTGTCATTATCCATGGAATACTAAAGGCATAGGCAATTTATTGTTTCATTTCTAATTCTCTTCATTAATCCATTGGAGTGAGGTGTTCATTCAGCAGAATATTGGAATTCTGAGATAATTTTCCTTTTTTACAGAGAAAGGGTCAGGAACAGAAAAGTTAATGTGACATATTTTAACATTATATTTAGGGTTGAAAATACAACATAATCTAAGTTCCCAGTGCCATTTTCCATTGTTCTCTAGGGCACACTGGGAAGTGTGTGCAAAGGTCTTTGGTGTCATGCTTCCCATGGGTGCTGCTGGCATTCAGTGGCTGATCTAGGGGTGTTAAAATTCAGGAGTTTGATGGGCAGTCTCATAAGGAGGGTAGCTGACCCACCTGAAATACCTGTGACACTCTTACTTAAAGAATTTGACTTCTTACTTGACCTTCTCCTTGGGCAGACATGTTTGCTTTCCCAAATTCTCTTAGTTTGTAAAAGTTCTTTCTTCAGTTAAGTCTTTGTGTTAGGGTGGCAGGTGATCAAGTCATTTGTCTGGAAATAACCTAGTTGTGTTGGAATTTTTTGTTGCCATGTCGATGGGACAGGCCGGGCAAGAATCCTTCCGTTCCATCACCCGTTCCTACTACCGGGGAGCAGCAGGAGCACTGCTGGTGTATGACATCACGAGGTGAGCCAGCTCTGTGTGGGCCAGACTCCCAGGTGCTCTCTGAGCCTGCTTCTCTATCGACTGGCTCTGTTTAGGAGGCCAACCAGGGGCGGCTTCTAATTTAATGTATAAAACAGTGCCCCATTTCTTACACGCCTGGAGCAGCTTTGCCCTTTTGAAATGGCCTTCTGACCAACCTTCTGAACTGCTCTGCTGTAGGCGTGAAACGTTCAACCACTTGGCCTCTTGGTTAGAGGATGCCCGCCAGCACTCCAGCTCCAACATGGTTATCATGCTGATTGGGAATAAGAGGTGGGTAATCGTTAACACTCTGTAAACACTGAATTGCTTGGTCTTCAGTTGTGCTTTTATTGTTCAGTACACAGCATAAAATATACTCTCTTAACTATTTGAGTATAGGTGCCAATTTGGGGGTGTTGGCATTTTCTTTGTCTTTATAGAACTCATGCATAATAAATGGAAATCTTGTGAATTTGTCGTAATACTGAGTCCTGAGTATTTTCATGGTTGAAAAACTGGAAACCAAAAAAACCCCAAAAAACTCTTACCAGGCATAGTGGTGTACACATGTAATCCCAGGAGACTGAGGCAGAAAGATTGCCATGAGTTCAAGGCCAGCCTGAACTACAGAGCAAGACTTTGTCTCAGAAAAGGGGAGGGGGCACTAAAGGACTGGGGATTTAGCTCAAAGGCATAAGCGCCTGTCTTGCAAGCCTGGGGTTGTGAGTTTCATCCCCAGTACCAATAAAAAAAAAAAGAAAAGTAAAATGAAAAACTGGAAACCTTCCAAATGAAATTTTCCAGTTTAAAATATAAAAATGTAACATTTTTTTTTTTTTTTGAAACAGCAATACAGGGTCTTGCTCTGTGGTTCAGGGTGGCCCTGAGCTCACTGTGTAGCCGAGCCTGGCCTTGGTCTTGAGGCTGTCCTCCTGCCTCAGTCTCCCGAGTACTGGGACTACAGATGTGTTCCACCACACCTGGTTCCAACCTTATTTTTTTTGTCAACTTTTTATTAGTAGTCTTTCTTGCCACTTCATTCCCTTTCTGGATCCGTGGTTTTTTTCTCTCAGGATTGCCTAAACTTATTCACAATCACCATCTCCAAATACTTGGTGCACAGAAATGAGCCTAGTGAGAGTCAGGTGTCTGTGCTCTCCCTGTTCCTGGCTCTCCGGAGCTCTCTTGTGGATTGATTTCAGCTAAAGATACTTATCACTACAAGATGAGAAGATCAGTGACTTTCCTGCCTTCTGGCAAATAATGTTTCCCTTTCATTATCTCTGCTTTCATTTCATGGATCTCATTTGGAAAAGAAGCATGGAGTATAAGATTTGAGTGACCATTGGGCTTATCTAACCCTTAATAAACTTTTTTTCCCCCTCTAATAGAGTAAGGTATTATTGTCAGACTCAGCAGCTGCCCTAAATCTGAAGAATGTTTTCTAAGAGACTAGTGAAATCAGTAACCCTATGCCAGAGAGTATCGTGTGGGACCTGTATGCCTTATGGATTGAACTGACAGTTTAAGATGCTGTGAGATTGTTTTAGAGTTTCTTCTTTTATTTGGATTTTTTGTTTTGTTTTTGTTTTTTAGTTTTCTTCCAATTTTTCTCTTGCAGTGACTTAGAGTCCCGCAGGGATGTGAAGAGAGAGGAAGGAGAAGCCTTTGCTCGGGAGCATGGATTGATATTCATGGAAACTTCAGCCAAAACTGCCTGCAATGTTGAAGAGGTACTGTTTTGGAAAAAGTAGGGCAAGTTCTTCAGAGATAACACCATTGTCTTCATAGAGTTACTCAGAACTCTCTTCTCTAGTAAGACATGGGTGAAGAAGGGGTGTCTTGTGAGCATAGCAACTAAATGTCTTCATTCACATGCACTGTCCCATTGTCTTTTACCTTGATTCCTAAGGTTTTACTTTTTTCTTTGGGAAGTATTAATTGGTAAATGGAAATCAGACATCACTATTACTCGTAAATTACTTTGTCAAGGGATTTAATGGGTTCTACTATAGTCATTCCTAGGCCTGGGTTAACTGTATCTTCAGGAACTAATAGAGAACCTGTGTATTTACAGAGAGTGCCAACCTGGGGTTACTAGTAATACCTTGGGTCATTACAGAACAGTATATAATCTCATTATCGTCTTGAAACTACTGTCAATGGCTTTTACCGGGAGGCAGAAGAATCTATATTTGATTCCTAATTCATCTTAGAAAGCCAAGTAGGAATAATATTTGTGTTCTCTTTCTATCATTTCTTTACCTAAACTTAAGACTAATAAATGATTTTTTTGTCTCCTTCCCAGGCCTTCATTAACACAGCCAAAGAAATCTATAGGAAGATCCAGCAGGGTTTATTCGATGTTCACAATGAGGTGAGAACAGGTGGCAGAGGTGGTGGGGTTGCTGGCTGTTAACTGTTTTTTTTAAACAGGAATGGAAGAGCCCTAGAATGTAAGCCTGCCCTAAAATACTGATTGTACCTCTACCAGTTCAAATACTAATTATACCTCTACCAGTTCAAGCTGTTTTGTTTTGTTTTGTTTTGTTTTGTTTTAATGAAAGTGCATAGAAATGTCATCATTTTCTCTTTGTCCTCAAGTCTGAAACTTGGAATGCTTAAGAGAATTAGTAAGTGATTTAAAAGATCTATATAAATATGGCAGTTTTCTTCTCAAAGTCAGTTTTCCTTTCTTTACCACCAGAGATTGGTGCTTTTTGCCCCCCTTTTTAAGGTGCATTGTTGAACTTAATTTTCATAGCAATGTGTAAAACTAAGATTTGATAAGTTAGAAAAGGAGAACCTGGTACAGTAGCATACACATGTAATCTCAGCTACTCAGGTGGCTGAGGCAGGAGAATCGTACGTCCAAGGCCAGCCTGGGCAACTTAGATCCTGTCACAGAATAAAAAGTCCTGCATCCTCTTCCCTCCTCTGGCCCTTCCAAAACTAAAAATTTTTTTAGAAAGGGAAGTGGCTGGGAATAAGGCTCAGAGCTCCCTCAGTTCCATCCCCAGTACTATCAAAAACAAAAACAACAACAAAAACAAAGAACAGTGGGAGGATGTAGAAGAGAAGCACCATATTAGCATATGATTCTTTTATGTTTTGTCCAAGAATGTGTTGCATAGAAATGGTCCTTCTGAGTAATTAGGAATTACATTTCCCTCGTGTTCCAGAGTAAAAACTTGAGTCTTAATTGAGCATGGTAGTGTATGTCTCTAATCTCAGCTCAGTGAGAAGTCAGGCAGGAAGATCAAATATTTGAGTCCAGCCTGGGCAATTTATAGACTTAGACCACATGTTAAAATAAAAATTTTAAGAAGGATGGGGATGTAGCTTAGTGTGAAGACTCTGGGTTCAATCCCCAGAACTTCAGAAAAAATGAATACATCAGAATACATGAAATAATATTCTTGTACTTGTATCTGGTAAGATTTTAAAAGAATATCATTTAAAATTCTGCCAGGTTTGGTGGCACACACCTGTAATCTTAGTGCTCGAGAGGCTGAGGCAGGAGGTTCACCATAAGTTCAGTGCTAGCCTGAGCTACATAGTGAGTTCAAGGCTAGCCTGAGCTACATAGTGAGTTCAAGGCTAGCCTGGGCCACATAGTGAGATCCTGACTTGAAAAAAAAAGAAGAAGAAGAAATTCAGACATGTTACAAAACTAAACAGTAGGGGAGGTCATCACTGCGTGATGCAATTAAATGAAAATGAACCAAGAGTCAGATTTAAAAAGAGGGAGGAGCACAAAATTCACCTCTAATTAATTAATTAATTAATTTTTTTTGGTACCAGGGATTGAACTCACGACTTCGCACTTGCCAGGCAGGCGCTTAAGCCACTGAGCTAAATCCCTGACCCTCTAATTAATTTTTTAATTTAATTTAATTTTTTGTGTGGTATTGGGAATTGATCCCAGGATCTTTGCACTAAGCTACATCCTCTTCCCTTTTTAAAAAAAAAAATGAGTGCTCACTTCGGCAGCACATGTCCTCTGAGACAGGGTCTCTGAATTGCACAGGCTGGTGTCACACTTGTGAACCTCGTGCTACCGCGTCCAGAATGTCATCTGTGATTCTTAAGCACAACTAGTCATCTTGTACTTAATAGTCATAGAGGATTGTTCTACAACAGCACGTTTACCTGCCAAGGCCATATCTATTTTTAAACAGAACTAATGATTTCTCCTTTTATCACCTGCCAGTCCTCCATTGACTTTCACAAAGTGAACTATTGCCTTTTTTATTTTGCAGGCAAACGGTATCAAGATTGGGCCCCAGCAGTCAATTTCAACATCAGCCGGACCTAGCGCCTGCCCGCGGAACTCTCGTGACACAGGGTCTGACTCTGGCTGCTGCTGAACGTCTGACCTGAACTCCCCCCCCTTCCTGGAACAGCTTCAGCTCAATAGGCTTAAAGAAAGAGGTCTTACTTGCTTTGATTGAGTACAGCCTCTTTTCAAGGTGTGATGTTTGCCTTTCCACTGAAAGACCAGGGGAGAATTGGGGCCCTTGCTGACCTGTCCTCCTTCAGGGACGTGAGCATTCTCTGTAGAGATTAGGGCCTTTTCATCATCATTTTAATTTATAAACTATTAGGATCAAAGTTGATTGTCATGGTCGTTCAAAAATAACTTCATAAACATACACATTCTGCTCCCTGCTAGGAGTAAGGGTAAGTAATAAGGGTCAGGGGTTAGCGTCGTGGTTACCAGGCTCTGGCTTGCCTGTTGAGCTTTGGAATTTCATGGGTTTTTTTTCCCCCTTGCCTTCAGGGCTTTGCTGCCACTTCATGAGCGTTCTGTGCAGCATACAGTGAGGCTGCCCGCTACCAAGCAGCCAGAAAAGTGGACATCTCTGCAGTCCTTCACCATCTCTGAGTATATAACAGTTACCTGTGCTTGCCCACAAAGCTGGTAACCCATTGCTAGTGTCTGTGTCTTAGAGTTGGTCCCAGACCCATGGCCAGTTGACCTTTCCCAGAAAACAGACTGATTCCTGTTCATCTGTTTTAGGGACCAGATCAAACATTGCAGCATCTATCACCAAGTTGACCTCCACTGTTCTATCACACTTCCTAACTAGACCTATTTGGACTTTCTACCCTAATCAAGCTAATCTGCTTACTACACATGGCCATATTCATTCCTCTTTATATAGCTTTGCACACGCCATAATATAAGGAGAGACATTATAACATTATAATCAAAAGACCAACATAGTCTCCTTTAGGAAGGCCTCAATGACTGACCTAAGGACTCTTAGGTGATTATTACCACATTACCCCTTAGCTTTCCTGTGTTGGTTGTTCAGATAGATATTTATTTGTATGTATGTTACTTTGTGAATATGTTTTGTAGTGGTTTCATGTCTGGGATCTCTCTCCTTTAGGCTGTAAGCTCTGTGAGAGCAGGATCCATATTATTCCCTTATTTTTATAAAGCACTTCCCCTACAGACCTGTCTCTTCCATCTGATTACCCTGGGTCTATCTGGCTCTTCTCCCGAGTCTTTCTGTAGCTCCCTGCCTCCATTCTATGCAGCATACAGTGAGGCTGCCCGCTACCAAGCAGCCAAAAAAGTGGACATCTCTGCAGTCCTTCACCATTTCTGAGTATATAACACTGTCTTGGCCATATTTGCCTTCACCTCATGCATCATAAGCCTTCCGGGTCAGTTGCTTTTTTGCTTAATGTCTCCTCTTCCACAGCACTGAGGTCTCTGAATTTTTCTAATTTTTGTTAACGAATTGTTTCATTATTAAATGTATGCATGTATCTCAGCTCTTTATATTCCATGTGTCATTTCTGATAAATTCCAGAAATAGGTAGATGCTCTCTTTCTAGGGTACTGTACCAGAGATATGGAGGAAGCCTCCTCCTTGGGATTTGTTTTACACTGGATTCCACCCCTACTAGCCTCTGTAATGATTAATACTACGCCACAGGAAGGGAAGATACTTGGAATATTACCTTAGTTATGCTTTTTTCTAAAAGTCTTACCTCATTCCAAAAAGGATTTGAGGTTACTGAATTTGGAGTTTTCTGTTCCACAGGGTTAAAATTAAGTATAGCCTTAGTTTCTGCATAGACTTTTTTTGTCAGCATTTAGAAAGCACTGTCATGTTGGTCAAAGACAGCCTTTCACCTAGAGCTGCTGCTCTCATAGTTATTAATGGATACCATTTTGCTATTTTGCAGCACTTAAAAAAAGTTTAATCCCTGCATCGCTTCTATTACTCAAATTTATAACATTCAATTTATAACTTTCTATGCTTGGGTGTTTCTTCCATTGAAAACAGAAAATCAAATATATTGCAAATTCATGACTTGTATTTCTGAGTCAGTTGGTCATAAAGAATTAAGTGTGGCTCTCCCATCTCCATGTGTAGAACAGTAGTTAAGAGATTACCCGGGTGTTAAATGGTTTTTGAAGGATCAGAACTCTGGAAATCATATAATTTATAGCAAAAGATCAGTGTAGGCAGCAGAAATTATTGAATCATGTACTTTCCCACCTTTCTCTAATGCCTATAATAAGTTCCTTTGATAGTAGGTCTATTCTGTACCAGAAAAGCAGGATAGTAGGATGTTATTCTAGAGACCATCAATAATTTAGCATGTATCTGAAGCCAAGCATGGTGGTGCATGCCTGTTAGTATTCTGGGAACCACAGGCAGAATGATGAGAAGTTCAGGCCCAGTTTGGGCAGTTTAGTGACTTAGCAAGACCCTGTCTCAAAAAATAAAAACTTTTAAGCACTGAGAATGGGCTGGAGATTTAGCTCAGCAGCATAAGGGCCTGCCTGGCAAGTGTGAAATCATGAGTTCGACCCCAGGTATTCCCTCCCCCCAAAAAAAGTTAAGCACTGGGGATATAGCTCTGTGCAAAGATCTAAAAAAAGCAACAAAAATAAACCATATATCTGTATAGGTATTTATGCATCTACAGATAAACATATTCTGGTAAATACTAACCTTAGGACCTTGGTATCAGTAGTTGAGGAAATTTGGCCACAGATTTTATTTGATGTACAAGAACAAAATACTTGGAAATATACATTTGACCAGGTAGTACTCATCATAAAATACATGACTTCTAATAGTTTCTGAACTCTTGTCATATATGATGACCATTTGTGATCATTTGGGAAATTAATCTTGAAAGACTGCCTTCACTCATGAGGTTTTTAAAACCAATCTTTAGTGTATGTTTGCAATAAATAATGACCACATTTGTGGGGACTTGATACATGTACATAACACATCGCTTATCAATTTTTTAATTTCCTTCTCCTCTTTCTTCTCCAGCTCTTGGTACCCTTCTGATTTGCAAAGATCTATCTCCCTTTTTCCTATTTTACTTGCTTTATTTATCCTTTGTTCTTTTATAAGAGAAATCATGACATTTTAGCTTGTATCTCTTTGATTTATTCTAGTTAACATTATGGTCTCAGAAGTACAATCCATTTTCCTACAAGTGACTCAAAATTATCCTTCATGAGGTTTTAAAAAATATTTCCTGTAGAAAAATGTAATAAGCAGTAAAGATTTAGATTAGGAAATAGAGGAAAACGTTTCTCATTGAATGCATTTTCACCTATAATGAAAGTATTTAAATGCAGGCAAAGATGACTTTGGTACTGTTTTTAAGATAGCCCCCTAATGGTCCCTCTCCTTACATGTAATTTCTCTATAGGTCTTCTATAGCTTGCAGTTCATGTATTCATGAATGGTTTGGATCTAGTGATAAACTGTAGGTAGGCCTTTTAAAATGGAGCCGGGCATGGTGCCACCACCTTATTCTCAGCACACCGGGAGGCTGAAGCAGGAAGATCTCAATTTTGAGCTCAGCCTGGGCAACTCCAAGACTCAGACCAGGTCTCAGAAAATTTAAAATGGTTGAGATGTTGCTCAGTGCAAAGGTCCTGGGTCCAATCCCCAGTACTGCAAAAGAAAAAAATACTGATATTCTTTCTCTGAGTTTGTTATTTTCAAGTGACTCAGTAATCTATGCAGCTAAAATCAGAACACCAGAAACTCTGCAAGTAAAAAGACTGTAAGCGTCTAGGATAAGACCCATAACTTGTGCACATGTGCTCCTCGGTAAGGTGTTTAGACAGGATTACCCTGGAAATTAGTAGCACGTACCATACCCGTATTTGACTGATCTTTGCTGCTTTGATTTTACAAAACCTCATCGCTCCTAGTTAAGAGGGTGTTGGCGGTGTCTGTCTCTAACCCCATTTAGCGTTTTTCCAGAGTTCCTCTCAGGACTGAAGGGCAGCATAGCTGCGTAAGAGAAAGCGTCGCGGATGAGCTGAGAGCCAACCAGCTGGGCAGAGCGCCGGAAAGGGCTTCAGATCCCTCCAGCCATCCTTCCCCTCCCCGCCCGCAAAGCGCCGGCCGATCCAAGATGGCTCCCCAGAAGCAGGTAATTTAAGCGCTGTTTCTGCGTAGGGCGCCCCCAACGGCAAGGGCCGAGTAAAGATGCCGAGAGGCCCGCCCACCTCCAAACTGAGCCGTCAGCGGCGGCTGCCGCCGGATTCTATTTTCCGTCAGGCATATCCGTGGCCGCCTAAGGACCCTTCCCAGCCTTGTAGGACCTCCCACTCTCGAGAGACTTCCTGGTGGTGCGCACACTAACACGCTGGAAGGGGCCGGTGTCGGCCCTGAGATTGGCGGGTGGAGTGAAGGTGGGCGGGCCGCAGCGCGAACGGACTACTAGCAAGGTAGAGTGAGGCGAGGGCTGGCCGCGCTCCGCCGGAAGGCGCCTTGTTCTCTGAGAGGGTGAGCTGAAATGCTGGCTGGGGAGGAAGCGCCGGACTTGGCCAGGTAGGCTTCCTGCTCGCGCCTGCTCCTCGGCGCTGGGGCCGGGGGCTTTTGGGAGGAGGGAGATCTCCGTAACTCGGCCTCCCGCCCTCGCCCGCGCCCCCTCTGCGTCCGCCGGCGTGGGGATCAGGTGCTGGGTGATGCTCCGGACTGAACCATTCTCCTTTGTGAGAGGCCGGGGAGAGGCGGCTGCCGGGCCGGGCGCGGGGTCGGAGCGCGGCCGGGCGGCGGGCGGGCCGGTAGGACCACGGTGCAGTTTTCCGAGCTTGTCACTGCTTTCCTGGGCGTGGTGTACGTTTGAGACCGCGCCTTATGCTCCTTCCCCCTCCCAAAGAGCGAAATCTCCCCGGCTCTGTTTGGTTACTCCGTACTTGGGACTCAGAAGCGGGAGGCTAGGATAGCTCTCTTTTTCGTGTTTTAGTAATAATAATAAAAGTGGGTAGGAGAGCATGGGGTGAGTGTACGCCGATTGCTCCTCTGGAGTGCTAATCTGTGGATCTTCTGGAAGTGAAGGACAGGCTACTGGCCTGCTTTTGGAGTTGTTGGGAGAAGTCCATCCTCGCATCTCCTTTGACAGGTCTGCAGAGCTCGCTGGGTTTTGATTGTATTATATAAACTAGCAGAGTTTAATCCCCCACCTACCCTCCCCCACCCCTACCCCCCGCCCCGCGCCCGCCTTGGAGCGAATGCAGTTTATTTACCTGTTTCTAGCCTCGCAGGGAATTTCCCTGCCATTGCAGCAGCTGTGCAAATGCAGCAGCTCCTTTTTAAGGGACAGTCCTGAACTTAAGGTCTTCACTGAAGAGGTACATAGTAGACCAGCCTCTACACTGAATGAACACAGCGCTACAAGTCAAAGATTTTAGAACTTTATGCCTTTTTTCCCCTGAAGAATAGACAGTGGAATGCCTCCGAAGCTGTGGGAGCTTCGATATCAGTGTCTGCTACATCCTGCCATCGCATCAACATCCACAGATCACTGATCTGAATATTCTGAGTTTGTTAACTCGAGATTCCCTGACCTGGTCTTTGGCTAGTGGGATACATAAGAAATTAGCGAATTCGTGACGTGGGTGGTACTCTCTGATAATTAGATAAGGCCTTCTGATAGGAATTCATTTTGTATGACTACCCAATAGATTCCAGGATAAGTCGTGGTCAACTTCACAGGGCCCAAAGTAGAAACATGATTTGAGTTATTTTGGAATTATTCCAACCCTTAAAAGAAAAAATTGACGATAAGAAAGAAAAACATAATTTTCCACCTAAAACCTTCTGTGGCCAAAGTGATGTGCTGGTGGGTCTGCAAGGCCAAGCAAAGGACATTGGCCGAAAGAGGGTAGGCAGGTGTGTGAAGAGACAGCAGTTACATAGGTGGGCATGGGGAAAGACTTAAAATAACATGGCAAAGGAGGAATGGGTTGGGATAAGGGATTTGATAGATGTATATAGGTCACACCTTCCCTTATCCATCTATCCTGTGTATTTGGTCTTTTCAATTTTGTCAGTTCTCAGATTGACCTAAGTTAGCTATGAACAGACTATATCTCAAGCTGGCTGTGAGTCTCCTGGAAATACAAATCTTATCGGGAAAGAGTGGACCTTTCAAGTGAAAGATTTGTTTCTGGTAGATCCTATAGGATGGTGAGGGCTGTCTTTAAAAGAAATTATTGTACTCATCCCCTTTGAAGAGGGTGAATTTTTCAAGCAGCACTACCATTTAATTTGTTTTCCACAGTTTTGAGTGCCAAAACTGTGCTTGCTTTTGGAAAGAGTGAGGGTTTGTTTGTTTTGTTTGCTTTTGAGAGAGGGTCCTGAATTCACTGTGTGGCCCAAACTGACCTGGGACTCACTGGCAGTCCTCACCCCTCAGCCTCACAAATGCTGGGATCACAGATGAACTCTGGGATTACAAGTGTGCACCAGCATCCCTAGTCAAGAATAAGATCTAATGTACTCTGCTCTGGAAGGACTGTCACATTCAGGGGAATGCTAAATGCTTTAGTGGTATTGTTTGCCCACAATCCTGGAAGAGTTAAACTCCCTTCTGAGTTTATGTTGAGCCTAATGCCTGGGAGAAGAGCAGAAGACAGATGTTTCTCTTGAACGTCCACCCTCACCTCTAGAAGTCACTATACTTCTGCACTTGCCTTTGAGCAAGTTCCTGAGATGCTCTGCAGATCTTTATGTGACCACCCTGGTGTTTATTACTATTTTACTTTTAGCATTTATTTTTAACATTGATTATTGTATTTTTTGTCACTAAGTTTAACTGTTTATATCCCCCTTTTTAATGGAATTTTTATTTTTTGCTTCACTAAGTTAGTGGTCATGCTTTAGTCGTCATGTCATAATTTTATTCATTTTGTTTTTTGTTTTAATTCTCTACATTGTGTTTGCCCTTTTGCCTCTCTGTTTAGCTGAGACCTTTTAAAGAATGGAAAGACCTTGATTTTCAAGGTGTAGTTCCTTTGCTGCTGGTACTTCTCTGAAAGTTTTTGTTTTTATTTATTTATTTATTTTACTTTATTTTCATTTTTTGAGACAGTCTTGCTCTGTAATTCAGGCTGGCCTTGAACTCAACATGAAAGCCAGCTGGTCTGGGACAATCTTGCCTCAGCCTCAGCCTCAGCCTCCTGAGTGCTGGAATTACAGGTGTGTGCTACCATTCCTGGCAAAAAAAGTTATATTTTTATATAACAAAATTGTTGTTGGAGTTTTCTCTCGCCTAAACTACTTTATTCTAAATCTTCCTCTAAGTAACACTTTTCTCCCTTAACCTGAGTTTGTGTGTTTATAGTCATAATTTAGTTCTTTTTTTGTGTGTTTTCTATTTTGTGTTTCTTTTTAAATTTATACTGTGTTTGTATTGCAAAGTAAGTCTACTTTCTTGTAGTTACTGTTTTATTTATTTATTTATTGATTGATTGATTGATACCAGGGATTGAACTCACTACCACATGCTTGCTAGACAAGCGCTTAAGCCACTGAGCTAAATCCCCAGCCCTGTAGTTACTGTTTTAAATTTAAGCTCAGAGTGTGCTAATCACTGAGGTTTCTCATTAAACTATTCTATAGATAACTTTTTTTTTTTATTACTCATTACTTTCTTCACTGTCTTGAGTTGTTTAAAGTCACAAGAAACAAAATGGTCAACTTTAAAACATCTTGCCAGCCAGGCTTGGAGGCACATGCCTACACTTGGGGGGCTGCAGCAGGAGAACTATTGTGAGTTCAATGCTATAGTGAGTTCACTGCCAGCCTGGAGATTACATAGCAAGACCCTCTCTCAAAAAACTAAAATCATTCAATGAAAGCAGGAGACCTTTCATTGAAAAATAAAGCCCATAGTTGGGTATGTTGATACACACCCATAATCTCAGCACTCTGGAGGTGGAGGTATGAGGATCACAAATTTGAACTCTACCTGGGCAATGTAGTGTCTTAAAATTTTGGAAAAAAAAAAAAAAGAGGATTAAGGATTTCTTCCATGCAGAGGCCCTGGGTTCAATTCTCAGTACTGCAAACAACACAAAATAAAAAGCCTGCTTAGGTGTAGGGTAGCTTGACATAGATAATTGCTTTATATTTGTCTCCAGCAGGAATCTACCCAGGAATATATTCTAAGCAGTAGAAAAGTGTGGGGAACCTAAACAAGATTCTCCCCTCTTCAGATTCAGATTATCAATGTGTATCTTTGCTAGTTTGTTTGAAAAGAGTTTCCAGAACAATCACAGTCCTGGGTGTGCTGGGGCACTCCTGTAATGCCAGCACTTGGGAGGCTGAGGCAGGGGATGGCAAGAGTTTAAGGCCAGCCTGGGCTACCTAGAGTTCATGTCCAGCCTGAACTGCATAGCAAGACCCTGTCTCAGGAAGAAGGAGGAGGGGGAGAGGGAGGGGAAGGAGGAACCAAAAAATGCATACTATTATGCACAATTACTTACACAGGATTGATTTCATTTTGAAAGACAGAGATCTCTGATTTTATTTCCTCTGTATGTCTCTGGAGAAACTTTTTTTTTCTTTGTTTTTTTTTTTGAGACAAGATCTTGCTTTGTAGTCCAGGCTGGCCTTGAATTCATTGTGTAGCTCAGGCTGGCTTTGAACTTGCAGTGATCCTCCTGCCTCAACCTCCTTAGTGCTGGGATTACATCCACCACTCCACCTGGCTCCCCAAAGAAATTTATTGTATAAAGTTTCATTTTATTTGTTTTCTGGTTCATTTCATTTTAGAAAGATAATTAGATAGCATGCTGATGTCCCAGTCTTCTAGGAATTAGTCCATAGTAACATCTCTGTTTTGAGAGTGTTATTTACAAGACTGTAGGTAATCTTTTGTGAGAGACTATATAGTAACTGAATTGTAATTCCTCCTCCTCTTTCTGTCCTCCTCCTCTCCTTTCCTCTTTTTCTTTTCCTTTTTTGCTTTGTACTGGAGATTGAACCTAGGACTTTGAGTATGCTAAGTACACGTTCAATCAGTGGGGTGCACATTCAGCCTCAGTAACTGAATCAATTTCACTTGCGAGGAAGGGTACCCAAAAGTTGTACCACCTTCAGCGTTCCTCAGATTGTCTCTTGTGGGGTGGTTTTAAAAACCTTTGGAATGTCCTGCTTGCTTTTAATTCTCCCATTGCACATTTGCATGTGCACCACAGTCATCTTTGGAGAGTGTCTGTCCTTTGGGGATGGCCATTCAGGAAATACTGTCCCATTAGCAGTGTGAAAACTTCTTTTTGGTTGGTTCTGGTAGACATCAGTGATGTCCATAGTTTTATTTGCCTATTTCAACCCAATTCAACAGGATTTTGATTGTGGGACATTATTTTATCAGGTGTATATCTGTCTAAACTGCACGAATGAGAAGATTTTCTTAGGTTTTTTTCTTAAATGAGGATTACCAAATTGCATGAAAACTGAACTTTAAGTGTTTTCTTCTTCTGAGTACTTCTTAGCACTCTTTTGTTTTTAACTTTAATTTTTTCCTGAGTGTGGGGCACAATAGTTATCTCTTCCTTTATTTGCATATGCATTTTTTTAAAAGACAGTGCTTTTGCCTGTGTTTCAGATATGTCTCTTTTTGAGGACCTTTTTAAATGAGGGTCTTAAATATATGTATAGGTTTTAATCATTTCCTTTCACAACTCTCCCTACAAAGACATGGGAAGGCTGGGAGTGTGGCGCAGGCCTGTAATCCCAGTACTCAGGAGGCTGAGGCAAGAGGGTCATCATCGCAAGTTCAAGACCCACCTGGGCTAAAGAGTAGGTTCAAGGCCAGCCTGAACTGCATAGTGAGACCCTGTCTCAAAAAAAAAAAGACACAGGAGTCAAGAGCTGAGGCAGCAGCATCTGGGCCTGAGAACTCCCAGGGATAGCCTCCCCAGGGGGAAAACTCCAGGCAGGTTTTGGGAAGTACATGGAGCACTTATGAAACAGACAACTGGCGTATTCCTGCAAGTACAGGCATTATCAGCTGAGCTACTTAGGCTGCTGCCCTAGACATCTGTAATGAGGGCTGAAGTTGGTTCTGTGGTTAGGAAGTTACAGCATTGCATGCTTTGGCAGTGGGATGGTGCTAAAGTCCCTTCATCCTGCCCAGCAGCCCTGCTATTGGTCATTTGTTTGTTTGTTTGTTTGTTTATTGGTACTGGCAATTAAACTCATGACCTCATGCTTGCCAGGCAGGCGCTTATGCTGCTGAGCTAAATCCTCG
Source organism: Hydrochoerus hydrochaeris (assembly GCA_004027455.1). Taxonomy (NCBI): domain Eukaryota; kingdom Metazoa; phylum Chordata; class Mammalia; order Rodentia; family Hydrochaeridae; genus Hydrochoerus; species Hydrochoerus hydrochaeris. The sequence continues at coordinate 145,976 of PVLA01002592.1, read as the reverse complement.
GTCCTTGTTTGTTTATTTCTGAGATAGGGTCTTGCTTTTTTTCAGGCTGGCCTTGAACTCACTATGTAGTCCAGGCAGCAATCCTGCCTCAGCCTCCTGAGTGCTGGGATTACAGACATGCCCCACCTGGGTCAGTCCTGCTGTTCTAGTTGTGGTACTAATGTTTATATGTATATTTCAGTATTCTATCCTTCTGCTTAGCAAATCTACTCTACTAAGTCTCTGAAGAGAAATTATGTTTTGAGACAAATCTTTAATGGAATACTGTTTTTCTGGTACAGGGGTCCTGACACCTTTTTATTTATTTTGAGGCAGTCTCACTACACTCCTGCCTCAACCTCCCCCAATACAAGGATTTTAAATGTTCATTACCACACCCAGCTATGATGTAGTTTCAAAATGTTGGATAGGAAATAATAAATTCCTTTTTACCCATTATGTGCCAAGCATTATGGTATTATCTTGTAATCTTTATAATTACTCTGAAATATATGAGATACTAGCTTTATTTTACAGAAGACAAAAAAATAAGACTTGGGTAAGTTAAGTAGAACATAGGACTCCAGTGTGTCTGACTTCAAAGCCCCGTTTGTTATCCTGTGTCCCCAGTTTAAGTTTCAGTGCTGACCCCTGTGGGAGAACTGTCTTCAGCCACAGTGCTAGATAGGTCGGCATTTAGTAGCAGTTGGAGAACCTTGAAAATGTAAAATTTCTTTTGTCTTTGTATCTATTAAAAGAAAGAATAATTGTTTCTTTTATTAGTTATTTTGAAGATAAGATTATGTGGACTACTTTAAACTATAGAGAGAAAACACTTGGTCAGTCTTTGCATATAACTATTTTCCAACCACTCACTGCAAGTCAACTTAGTTTACTAAATTTCTGTTAATCCCCTGTGCCTAAAGGCACAAGTCTGTTAATAACTATGTTCTACATTATAACACCCACATTTTTCTTCAACAAAAATTGTTACAGTGAAAACAATCCCTAATACCCTGTAGTTGAGTTAGTATTTATATTTTTCTGTTAGGTTGCATAAATGCACACATTACTGGATGACTTAAAATAGGGCATGCACTGATGCATGTGAAGAATAGAGGGCCAAATTATGAACGTTCTTACTGAGGTTGAATGCCCTGGATTGTGGCACAGAATAGATGTGTTAGTCAAGTTAGATCTTCCTCATCAAGGACCCAAAATACTACTTTTACAGTGAAGAATTTCTTCATATTCAGTTTAACATGACCTGTGGGCAGGGACCCTTAAAGATTAGGCTTCTCTTTTCTGTCTTTAGTCTTAGGCCAAAACTCCAACGTTTTACAAAGGGAGGGGAATTTGCAGTGGGGTTGACTTAAAAAGATGAATCCATGCCCCCGTCTTTGGGGGCAAGAGTTTGAGACAGGGTCTCGCTGTGTAGCCCAGGCTGGCCTTGAACTCAGAGTGATCCTCCTGACTCTGCCTCCCAAGTGCTGGATTACAGGCTTGCACCACCATGCCCAGCCAAGCCCCATTTTTGAATCATAAGGATGTAGTGTCATCTATTTGCCTTCTACCACAGCTTTAAATTGGTCCCCACTCAGCCGTTAATGATCACAAGCCTAAAAGGGAGAACTAAAATTTCAGTTCTTTCAATATTGATTTGCACTATAGAAAATTCCTTTCTGTGTATTGTACACTGTCTTCTTTGCTGTATGATAAACCTCTGTCTCTGTTTGTCCTGAAAAGTGAAGGTGCTTAGCCTTTTACAATGCCTCTTCCGCGTGCTTGTGGTGGGAAGATGAGCCTGTGCGTTTGCTGTGTCTGCACGCTGCTGGCTGAGGGTAGCCTGTTCCTTTGCTCCTAAGCCTCCCCGCTAGCTCTCCCCAGCTTCCCACACACACCTGCACCGCAAGTTCAGTGCATTGCCTCAGCAAAATTACATGGAATGCTCATTGCCACTTGAACAAATCAGACACTGTTTTTGCCCTTGAGGAACTTGTATTCTGATGGAGTAGGGACATCGAGCAATTAAATGCCTAATCAGCTATTCGATCTCTACTACAAAGGAGAAGTACAGAGTATTAAGAAAGAATTTGGGCCGGGGATGTAGCTCAGTGGTACAAGCGGCTGCCTGGCAAGCAGGTGATCATGAGTTTGATTTCTGGTATAAAAAGGGAAAGAAGAAAGAAAGAAAGAAAGAAAGAAAGAAAGAAAGAAAGAAAGAAAGAAAGAAAGAAAGAAAGAAAGAAAGAAAGAAAGAAAGAGAAAGAAGGAAAGAAAGAGAGAGAGAGAAAGAAAGAGAGAGAGAGAGAGATGCAACTGAGATGCAACCGAGAACATAGTATAGCAGAGTGGTTAAGAATGTGACTTTTGAAGACACATTGTCTAAATTTGAACCTGGCACCACTTTTCCACTACATATAGAATGTTGAACAAATTATCTGTTGTTCATTCGCATGTGTGAATAAAGGTGCTTACTTTGGGCTTGTTAAAATTTGGGGGTAGGGTGTAGCTCAGTGGTAGAGTGCTCATACACAAGACCCTGGGTTTGACCCTTAGCACTGGAACAACAACAAAAGGCAAAATGTGGAAGAACCAGTTAGAAGGCGGTTGTAGGCTGGGAAGTGGTAACACATACCTGTAATCTCAGCATTCTAGGAGGCTGAGGCAGGAGATCACAAGTTGGAGCCCAGCCTGGGCAATTTAGTGATTTAGTTTGAGACCCTGTCTTAAAATAAAAACTTTAAAAGATGGTTGATGGTTGAGGATGTAGCTCAGTGTGAAGGCCCTGGGTTCAATCCCCAGTTACAGTACTGCCAAAATAGGTAACTGGCAACAGAGGAAAAAGTAGATGGGTACTTAAGAGCTAAAAATAGGGTATACACATGTTGGTTAGAGTTGTAGGAAGTTTCTGGCCTCACAGCTCTAATTGGATAGGAGGTGCTGGAGGAGGATGACTTCTGTGTACATGCAAGCGTAGTGGGTGACAAGGATGGAGGAGACAGGAACTACCAAGAAGGGCTTGAGCAGACACACACAGACCTAGCGTTCAGAGGTGCTTTTGTCCAAAGATGGAATTGAGCGCTATAAGCATGTAGATAATTTATTCAAGAATAGAGAAATAATAATCGAAACCTTGTATTTAAAATAGACATCCTTGAGAAAAAAGTATAAAACAAAAACAGAGCTAAGGACCAAACTGACATGCAATAATTAAAGAAGAGCAGTGAGGAGAGCGGCCTGAGAGGTGGAAGGGAAATCTGAAAGGTGAGGTGCCCTTGGAGCGATAGGAAAAGCGACAGCAGGAGTGGGTTTTCTGCACTTTACCACCCTCCCTTGAGCCCCTGGAAATCTTGGGTCTCTTAGCACTCAAAGTTATATACTAGTGACTGAACAGATGTAGCTGGTCGAGGCTGAGTGGAGCCAGTTAATTGAACGTGATCTTCAGACTTCAAAATGCCTCCTGTAGCTATTCCTGTTTGCCTTAAGTTTGCTAGAGGAAGAACTAGTGTACACTCCACCTCATGAATATTAGCCTTCTGAAATCAAGTTCTTTATCTGGCTACTGATCCCCCGAGGCTGGTACAGGCATTAGCAAAAACAAGAATCCAGGCAGCACCCTCCCCCACTGCCACTCTCCATTCAGCAGCATTTGTTGAGTGCCTCCTAGGCCACTAAACTTCCAGTGACACGGACAGCCCACTGTGGCACTGTACCATAGGCTCATCACCACTGTCCTACATCATAGGAGTTACATGTCATAATGTGCTAGGAATTGCTTTAATTCTTATAAATAGTCCTGTAATTCAGTGCTGTTACCCCTTTCAAGACTCAGAAAAGGTAATTTACTCAGTCAGAAATTTGAACTTAGGTGCTTCGAACTTCAAAGCTCTACACTTTATATCTACAAATAAAAGTAAAATACAAAGTAGAAGATAGTTATGCTAAAAGAGGACTAAACAGAATGCTACAATTGCTCCTATGGACAGATTACTTTCAATTTTATAGTGGAAAGTAGGCATCAAGAGGTTTTCAACTAAATGCAATTAGACTTTTTATTGTTTTATTATTGGACATGTATTGCTTTGGTATAATCGATCAGTCTACCTGTTTTTTTGGGGGGGTCTTTTTGAGAGGGTCTCACTATGCAGTTAAGGCTGACCTTGGGCTCACTTTGTAGCCTAGGCTAGTCTTGAACTTGCAGGGATCCTTCTGCCTCAGCCTCCTGAGTGCTGGGATTACAGGAGTGCACCACCATGCCTGGCTCACTCTTCCCCTTGTAAATCTCTATTTTGTTTGCTTCTATGACATTGCTTCTTTAGCTCGTCCATCTTTACCTGAGTAAATCAACATAGTTCATTCTGATCCTTAAGTCTTATGTTCTCCTGGGCTGCTCCTCAGCTTTTTTTGCTGCATGAAAAATAACAAACAGTTGAGTCTCCATCTGAGTGTTTTGTTTAGCTGCATAGTGCTTAAAAATCTTTTTAAGTTAACTGTCTATACTTAAAACCTAGAAGATTTTGCATAAAACTCTAAACTTCTAGCTGTTGAAAACATCTGTAATTCTCTCTCAACCTTGGATGTGTGTTTCTGTATGACACATGTCATAATAGAATTCAGCAGCTGCCTCAATTGAAGTGGACATGGACATGGGTTCTCTGACATTCTTAATTGTGTCTCCATAGTATTTGTGCCTCTATTAGTTTTGTTTTTGAGACAGGGTTTTACTCTGCAGTTAGGCTGGCCTTGAATTTGCAGGGATCCTCCTGCCTCAGCGTCCTGAGTGCTGGGATTACAGGTGTGCACCACCATGCCTGGCAGTTTTCTTAAACTTGATCTTTTTTTTTTTTTTTTCCACATTTCCTGGATAATCTCCAGACTTATACCTGCCATTTAAATTCCACTATTCTAAATCTAGCACCATATCAAACTGTTGGGCTTTTACAGCCAACCTGCTATCAAATGTCACTACTTAACATGCCATAAGCAACTCCCTTTCAGTATGGCTGAACTCATTTTTCTTTCTCAACTCCAGCTTCTACTAATTCTTATTTCCTGAGTGTTTCTAGGCCCCATCTCTTATCTCCTGTCATTATCTTTTGAACTATATTAATATGATTTAAGTCTTACCTAGGTAGGATTCTCAGCTGCAAACAGAGATCATCTTTTGGCTAATGTACAGCAGAATGAGAGTTTATTGAAAGGGTATTTAGTCTCCAAAATTAATAGGAATGTTAGAACATCTTCTAAACCAAGAAAGGCGTGGCACAAAGAAGAGCAGGGTCGGAACATGGAGCAGTATAGAGCAGTGCTGCAGGTAAACTTGTGTCTGCTGTTGCCAAGTGCTGTTATCGTAGGGCTTTGGGAGCAGGAAGGTCCACGTAAACCAGCCTAGGTTATGTCTCTGCTGGGAAGAGGAAGAGAGAACTGAAACCTTCTTCCTGGCTCTAGAGTGAGAGATAAGACCCAGCTTCCCACTGAAGAGTCTTACCTTTAGATGTTTGTGCAGCAGAGAAAGGGGCCTTTTGGTTACTGAGCAGACCAAAAAAGCAAACAAATAACCCTCAATGCCACTATGCACCTCCTTTGTGAATTCTCACAGCAACCTTCTAATCCCTTCTTATTTGCCCTCCACATTCTCCCACTCCTAGGCCAGAGCTAACAAAGTACAGTTCTGATCATGTGGTTCCATCTTTCTGTGGCTTCTTATCTACCTATAAGAAAATAGCTCCCTCATGTCCATCTCCATCTAGTTGCTTTGTGATTTATACTTTGGCAAGACTGAACTATAGAACGACTTACAGTTTCTCTTACATGTCACATGCTGTTTCATATCATTATGCTTTGTTGTGCTTTTCTTATTGTCTCTGATTCCTTAATTCAGCCCCTTAGGGATGTAATAAGTTACATCCCTAGCCCCGTTCTTTCTCCTCCCATCCAGTTGACACTTCATCACTTAAGAAACTACTTCTTTGATATCTTTTGCCTAAAGTGCCTCCCTCTTCTGTGTTCCCTTAATCTCTGCTGATTCCATTACCACTTTGTATAATCATTGTGTACTTTTGTCACTAGTAGTCCTCACTTTCACTTTCTCCTAATTTACACACACAAGTCATTCTTACCTGGTATGAGTTGAGGTAGGGTTTATGTCTAATACTCATCTTCGTGAACTCCCAATGCTAGTGAATTACTTGGTATATTGTATATACCATACCAATATACTTGGTATTTGTATATATTTGATGTATTGTATGTACAAAGTATTGTATGTACAATTGTACATGTTGTATAATGTATACAGTGTAAATGTTGAGATAATGAAGAATCATTTAATGTAGATCTTAAGTAAAATTCTAATAGGGCAAAAAAATAAAGGATGGTCTATAATTTGAAGATAACAGTATTAGGTAGATTCAGATAAAGAAAAATATGTGACAGTGATAAATTGTCATTTTTTGGTTAGTATGCTGATGTATGTGTAGGATAATAGTGGAAAAAGATATTGCAAAGACAAGATTTGGCCTTATGATTTCTATCTTGAGTAACAAGGAACCTTTTAAAGTTTTTAAACATGAGATTGATTTGGCCATATTGTGTTTTAGGAAATTGGTAGTAGAATGGATTAGAAAAGAAATCAATTATGAGGACTTTGTCTTATACAGATAACTGCATAAATAAAGGAAATAGCAGTAGGAATAGGAATCACATAGGAATCCTGACTTGTCTACTTCGTTTCCTGGGTAGATCATTCAAGTCTCAGGAATCCCGGTTTTCTCACTTATACAACAAGATGGTTGGCTTATCATAGACAGAGTTTATGCCAGCTCTAAAATCTGTCGGTTATGAATTGCAAGAGAGTCAGTGGAACCTAGTGAACGATTGGATCTAGGAGGAGGTTTTAGACACCTTTGAGGTTTTTAATCAGAATGAATGGGAAAACAGCTTTGCTCCTTGGCAGTAGTGGTAATTGCGTGTTCCTAGCATATCTAATGGTAACACCAGAATCTTTAAAAACAGATCCAAGACCCAGTTGATCTTTCTAGTTTGTGTGTGCCCTGTATAGAAAATAAAGATTTCAGTGTTGAGGGTAATTTTCAGAGGAAACTAGTCAGGAAGGAAGCAGCTGTTTTTGTTACAGTTTACTTTAGGGGATTTAAGCTTGCATACCATCATTCTGGGGTTAACTAGTCTCATGGGAATTACAGAGAGCTCAAGTGGCATTGCAAAGTAGACACTGACCAATATGGCAAATGGGCAGTTTCAAGGGAAGTAAAGATGGGAAACCAGTTTTGAGAATGAGGACTAGGTGGCGGAGGGAGGCCTGGGGAGAAGTAGAGGGCCAGGAATTATTAGCAGGCACCGCGGATAACTTTCTGGAAAGCAGTTCAAGCCAGCTTTATGGGCTGTGGCAGAGTGCTTTATCTTTATCAGCAAATGGCTCCATGTTTCATCCGCGGGGCTGACTACTATGATGGGAGGAAGATTTGATACCTTTCCCAAGGTAATGCAATAAGATAGTCTCTACAGCAAAGGGATTGACAGGGCAGCTAGAAGGCAGGGGTTCCACGGGGAGGCGGAGCTAGCGTAGTGCAGAACCCTTCCTCCAGAGTTTACATTCTTTGGTATGCAGAATACAGTATAAGTAGAAGGAAATGTAATCCGCAGGACTAGTGTCCCACACCAAGAGACCATTCCTTTGGCCAGGCCTCCTTTTTTCAAGCAAGCTGCAGGCTTGCCTGGGCCCTAGAAACCGGATAGGCCTCTCCGTGCACTCTCAACCTAACCTACGCGGGGGAGGGGGAAGGGAGCTTTTCCTAGTCCCACCCTTTGCGCTGTTTCGCATCTCTGCGCTTCTGGTGAGTGGCAGTGGTCCTTAGCCAATGAGGACGTGGGGCGGGCAGGCGCATCAAGGTAGGTTGCGCAGGAGGAGGGGGAACTGGTGCTGGAGAGACAGCGAGAGGGGCGAATCGGCCCCCCACGGCCGCTGCAGGTAAAGCCACCTCTCTCTCACTGGGGTGAGGCACAGCTCCTTTTCTTCCAGGCTTGTTGAGACCTTTCACCCTGAAGCTTCCGTCCTAGCATTTCTCCTACCCTGGGCATCCACCCCCCCCATCTTTCCGTCTTGGCCATCCCCACCCTGGAAGGCTCCTCCGCTAGCTCCCTGCTTCAAGTGCATGTGTGTTATCTGCATTTTGGGGGTGCCAGTTTCCTGAAAACGCCATCCTGTGCAGTGTTGCCCTTACTGGCACCAGTCCCAGGAGTATGAACAGGTAATGTACGCGGGTACCCCCACCCCCAACCCCAGTCGCGTTTTCCTCTCCATCCACCTCTTACTCCCTTACCTGGCCGTTCCCTTTACCCATGTAGTACATAGTTTCTGTAGTGCGTACTTTGCCCCCTAAAACACATGCTTTCTGCTTTCACAGTTGTCTGTTTTGTTTTCCCCATTTATAAAGAATTCACTTTATCAGCCATATTATATGCCCCCAAATGTCCATACTCCTGATTGAAGTGCTAGTTCTTTCACCTTCCATAATTGGAAAACAAAAACAGTATAGGCACATATTTAGCAGGCAGAGTGATGAAGATAGAGAAATGGCCTAACATTTGGATTGTCTTGAAGAAATCCGAGTGGCTGCAAGTTAATAACACCATTTTTTTAAATGGTGTTTCCTTCCATTCTGATCTCTCGTTGACCTAACTTGATCACTTCTGTGTTTATTTCCCATTTCCGAATAAGTCTTGAAACTCTGGGTCTCACAAATGTTTCCATGGTTCAATTTTTTTAGTCCTTTTCCTTTAGAATTATATTGGTAATTTTTATTTTAGCCCCCTCCTGACTATTTTCAATTTCTTACTTGAATAAAGCTGCTTTTACTCATTTTGTTTCAATAACCTTTGCTTATGTCTATATGCAGCTGATCCTCTTGAAAGAATACAGTTTCTAACAAGATTTGTACTTTGAAGTAAAATAGTTAATTCTTTTCTGAATGTTTGAGCAGCTGGTGGTTAAGTGTGCATAAGCAGTGCTTTCTACCTGTGTATTACAGAAGAAGATTGGTATTGTCAGTATGGCATTCGTTTGTTATTATCTAAGAGGATGGGGTAGCACAGAGAAATCTGCAAATGGAGAATGCATGTTGTATTTCAGTTTATATAATTTTATCCAGTACACAATGGAATAATCTGTTGCAGTGTTCTCACCCATCAAAAACAAACTGATGTTTCTTTTTGAGAGATCATAAGTTTTATCTTGTCTCAGAGATATTGATAACCTTCCCAAATCAGGAATGATGCTTTCTCTGCTTCAACTAGTACTTCCCAACTTATTTTTCACAGATTGTCACTGGTTAGAAAGATTTTAAAACTAATATTGAGTACACATTTTAAAACTGTGTGTTTTATACCCACCCTTCATTCCCATAAGCTTTTCTAAAGGGATGTACCCTTATCCCCACACTAAGAATCATGGCTTTGCTCATCAGGTATGGAGAGATTGAGATAGAAAAATGTAGAGTAGAATTATTATAAAATTCTTACAGTGGAATAGACAGGTTATCACAGAAATGGGAAGAGTTAAACAACATATAAAACAAGGACAAGAAAATTGGAACTCTAGGCTTCCCCCCATTTAAGATCTATATTAAAGATGATAAAGCTCCATAAGAACATCAGTGTACACGTGTTTGAAGTAGTTGCCTCTTACGGACACAAGATGAACAATTGTTATTGGTATATATGTAATACTGTTTTAGAAGTAACTTATTTGAAGTGTATAGAAAATCTTGAATTTCAGTCTGAACTCACTCATATATTCCTTCTCTAGTTCTATTCATCAAGATTTGTTTGTTTGTCTGTGGGTGGTTTTTTTTCTTTTTTTGTACCGGGAATCAAACTCAGGGCCTTGTGATTATCAGGCAGGTGCTGTGTCTCAGATCCCCAGCCCTCCACACACCAAGATTTCCATCATGAGTATGGACTTTAAATTTGGAATTATGAAAAGTGATGAAATACAGCCACTAAATTTCAGCTTTGCTTTTGAGCACATGCATGTGTTTTTCTTTTGAGTAATGGTGGGCCAAGATTGTTTTTTCCTTCTTAATGATACAATCTGGTATGACTTATATAGGCAGTTGCTTTTCCTTGAAAGCTGCTTAATATCTTCTTATTTATGTTACCAGGGTTTGAACCATGGGAAGAGAATTAGTGAGACAGATAAGGTTGGTAGAATAGTCTAGATGTGATACAGCCAGGATGATCCACAGTTAGTGAAAGAAGAAAGAGTGAAGACTGTTGGCGTTTTGTTGGGGGGAGGTTTAATCAAGAGCTGTTTTAAAGGGGAGCTAGAAAAAGAGACTAGGGTAAAAAATGTGTAAGATTAATTGGATGTGTAAGGGTTAGGTAGGACTGAATAGTAATCATACTCTGTGTTGTGGTATTAAATCAGTGGCAGTTTTTGAATTACTGGGTCTAGACTGAAACAGTAGAAGCAGAAGTTTGGCCCAAAAATTGGAAAGGAAGAGATGTAATTCATCTTGGAAAGCTTATCCTTGATCCAAATGGGGAAGGAAATATTACAGAAAATATTAGCATTGTTTGTTCCATTAAAAAATGAAATTTCTGCCTGAGATTGGGCCATTGTGTTGGGGTAGCAGGGGGAGAACATTAGGGTGCATAAATAGCAAGGAATTGTAGAAGTGAAAATACCACATGGAAAGCCAGGCATGGTGGCGCACTCCTGTAATCCCAGCACTTGGGAGGCTGAGGCAGGCGGATCATTGCATGTTTGAGACCAGCCTGGACTACAAAGTGAGCCCAAGGTCAGCCTGAACTGCATAGTGAGACCATGTCTCAAAAAGACAAAAAAAAAGAGAAAGAAACCACATGGAGAAAGGGCATGTTATAAACTGTTATCAGTGTAAACTTCCTGTTAGTGGAAGCTGTCACCGTGGTTTTTTGTGATACCTAGTTATGGATATTTAGTATAACCTATCTAAAGGTAAAAGATAAAGAAGGACTTAGCTGGTAAAAAAGGTTGATGGAAGTGTTGAGGAATACCTAAAATTATTAGATAGACTTGCATTGAATGAAGAAGCATCCATATCTTTGTGATAACCATTTTTACTAATTTGGGGGTGAGTGTTGGATAGGAGAAGCTGAAAAGTACTGGAATAGTTTAGTTAGGAGTGGGAAGTGGTAGAGATCTAGATTTGAGAAGTGAAAGTATATAATTGCTGAAGTAGGAAGGTTTTGTTTAACATTTGTGGAGATACCTTGTCTACTTTGTAATCATAACTGATGTGCCAAGTACTGATGACTTGGTTCTGGGATATCAATCCATATTATATTGTCTCATAAGGATAATTGGGGTGGTCTAGAGAAGGAAAAAATAGTGTGGGGTTTATATAGAAAATTTTGCTGAGTCAGGTTTATATTGTTCTTCTACAAATTTATTTCTTTAGTTTTTTAGTTTTGTTTGCTTTGCCATATTAGGGCTCAAACCCACAAGTGCTCTACCACTTTCCTATAACCCAGCTCTTTTAGTTTTATGTTTAGACAGGGCCTTGTTAAGTTACCCGGTCCCGTCCTCAAACTTGTGATCCTCCTTCCTCAGGCCCCCAAGTGCCTGGGATTATAGGTTGTTGCACTCAGCTTGACTAATTTGTATCTGGTATCTTCTAAAAGTTAGGAGTAATGATCTTATGAAGCAGAGCTTTCCTAGATGGTCAAACATTGATATTCAAAGAGCAGATAACTTCTTTTCCATATATTTGAGTTATGTGGTATTATAATTTTCTCTCTCTTTTTTTTCTTTTCTCTTCTTTGCGCAAGGTCTCACTATGTAGTTCAGGTTCACCTTGCAGTCACTATGAAGCCCAGGCTGATCTTGAACTCCCAGCACTCCTCCTGGTTCAGCCTCCCAAACTGTAGACTCAGATATAATTTCTTACCTTAGATAATTCTTTTTTCCAGTGTTTTCATGAACTTGAAGCCCTACACAGGGATTTTATAAACATTCTTTCAGTTGTTTGGGGCACAGTTTTTCAAGACAGGAAGCTTTCTGTTGTCTCAGAATCAAGGAATACCATTTAGTTTCTGTGAGAAATGACTGGTTCTTTCCAGATAATACAACCAAGTATATGAATTCATTTAACTTTTTTTGTTTTGTTTTGGGTAGTTACTATGTGTGCCATCTTTCTTGCTGGTTCCCTAAGCACCCACAGCTAAGTTGGATGGAGTCCTCAGTGTCAAGGAACTTTATTCTCTTCAGATTTGGGCCATGGTGTGCAGGTTATACATTGCACATGTTCATAATCATAATCATCATTAATTTTTACCTATTTATGGCAACTTTCTAGCGGCTGGCAGACAAGCATCTTGAGAAGCAGGCAGTTTTTTGTAATTTGTAAAAAGGAACTATTTGAACCTTCAGTGGCTAGGACAAACATTTTAGTGAAATATTAATATAAATGTTAAATAAAATGTAAATACTGAGTTTAAAGGTGATGGAGAGATTAGTCCATCACAAATTGTTCATTTGTTAAAAGGACAGTGGCTCAGGGCTTACTTTATAAACCAGAAGGAACTCTGAGGGTGGGTAGTATTTTAGCTGAAAGAGATGTTTGGAGTAAGAAAAATGTTTTCCACATAGAAGCTTCACTTCAGTGTAATAGGCAAAGTTACAGAGATAGGAATTGCAGGAAGGCAACTGTTCAGAATAATTGGGCTAGAATGTAAGACGTGTACAGGAATGTAAGATATATATAAATCGGAACCAAAATGTTGAGTCCCTTGCAGAGGAAGTTTTTGATTTTAACCATGAGAGTTTTCTTGAGGGGAATAGCAGAGCAAAATTCTATGTATAGATTAATATGTTAACTAGTATATATAAAGTTTGCAAAGCTTCCTGGGTAAAATTGCTTAATTTTAAGCAATAAGCTTATGAGAAACTATAAGCTTAATGAGACTGTAGTATAAGATTGGTTAAAGATAGTTATTTTTGCTGGGTGTGGTGGTACATGCCTTATAATCCCAGCACTTAGCAGGCTGAGGCAGGAGGATCACAATGAATTTGAGGCCACCCTAGGTTACATAGTGAGTTCAAGGCTAATTTGAACTACACAGTGAGACCTTGTCTCAAAAAAAAAAAAGTTATTTTTGCCAGTAGTAAATAGAAGTATCTAAAGTACAAATAAAATTTATAAAATAGGATATACCCAGAAATTTAAGAACTGAAGTTAGGTGAATGAATATTATATTTCATAGTCTCTACCTAAGAAGAGAATTGTAAAAAGGAATGGACAGATATAGCTGAATGGTTTTGACAGAAAGAAGCTTCAAAGTGTGTAGGTGTAAGAGCCCAAAAAGAGGGTGGTTTTATTACTTTTTATCTAACATTGGTTTTCATTTTGAAACAAATGTAGGTGTTCGTTCTACTGTGTCCTCAGAATTCCTCATATTTCCATTTTCTCCTTATATAGCTACTGTATGATATTAAGAGTGGTAATTAAGAATGAGAAATTTTCTCGTGATCATAAACTTTGCTTATTTTTCACTTGTATTTGTGTTCCCTCAACAGGAGTTCCACCATCTTCCTCTGAAGACCTAGTCATCTTGCTCCATGAAGGTCAAGGACAATCTGACATGCACTTGTTCCTTGCTTCTTTATTTCAACAGTAGTCCTCGTCCATTGTGTACGTTTTTTTCTTAATAGGGGAGGGGAGGGGAGCATCAATACCCCCCCTCCCCTTCCCTCCCTAAACCTTGAGAAGATACCCTCCATTATTTTCCCAAGATGGCAGACCCCATCATGGATTTGTTTGATGACCCAAATTTATTTGGCCTGGACTCTCTGACTGATGACAGCTTTAACCAGGTCACCCAAGATCCCATTGAGGAAGCCCTTGGACTGCCAAGCTCTCTGGACTCCTTGGATCAAATGAACCAGGATGGTGGAGGTGGTGATGTGGGGAGTTCGGCAAGTGACCTGGTTTCTCCACCAGAGGAAACAACTGCCACAGAACTTTCCAAAGAATCCACAGCTCCAGCTCCAGAATCTTTGACCTTGCATGATTATACCACTCAGCCTGCCAGCCAGGAGCAGCCAGCCCAACCTGTCTTACAGACATCGACGCCAACATCGGGACTTTTGCAGGTCTCCAAGAGCCAGGAGATCCTGAGCCAAGGGAATCCTTTCATGGGTGTCTCTGCCACAGCTGTCTCCTCCAATAGTGTTGGAGGGCAGACACCTCAGTCAGCCCCTAAGATTGTTATCCTTAAGGCCCCCCCAAGCTCCTCAGTTACTGGTGCCCATGTGGCGCAAATTCAGGCTCAAGGTATCACCAGCACAGCTCAACCCCTTGTGGCTGGTACAGCCAATGGTGGAAAAGTCACTTTTACCAAAGTGCTAACCGGCACACCCCTTCGACCTGGTGTTTCCATTGTCTCTGGTAACACAGTGTTGGCCGCCAAGGTCCCTGGGAACCAGGCTGCTGTTCAGCGCATTGTCCAGCCCAGCCGACCAGTAAAGCAGCTGGTCCTCCAGCCAGTTAAGGGTTCCGCTCCTGCTGGAAACCCTGGGACCACAGGGCCCCCACTGAAGCCTGCAGTTACATTGACCTCTACACCTACCCAGGTGACTTGAGTGAAAGGGGAAGGTGAATTTTGGTTTGTTAGTGGGCCTAGCAGTTGTCTGAGAAAGAGCACACATGACGGCAATCTCTGGGAAAGTCTGTTTGAATTCCATCTTTGCTTTTTGTCTGTTAATGCTGATTACTATATACTTTTTCCTTGCTTAATTTGAAGCAACTAATGTTAACATATTTTTTGAATTCTTACTACATATTTACACTGAGCTTAACTGGTGCCAAATAAGACACACACAGTTCATTCCTTACAGAGATCAGAGTCCACTGGGAAAGATGGACAGCAAGGATTCACAGTGTATGATGCAAAATTTTATGAAAAATATAGGATGCTATGGGAATAAAGAAACTTCTTTGAAAATTCTTAAAATCTTCCCTCTTCTAATCTGCAAAAAGTCTTGTAAAAAAAGAGTGGAGGCTCTGAATAAAGGGGTAAAAGAGTTGGTGGGTGCTGGGCAGTACTGAAAAACGTGGAACCTGTCAGGAGGCATATTGCAGTTCAATATAAGAATTTGTTTGAGTAGATTTCTAAAAATAAAGTGACTGACATGAAATAATAAAATAAGTGAAAAGGCAGTGACCCTCCCATCAGAAATTGTTTTGAACTACGTTTGATACCCACGAGACAAAAATGTAATAGGAACGATTCTGTCAGGACAGATAGGAGGATGAGTGTTTCTGACCCTCAGATGTTTTAAATCTAGGATGAAGAAAACTGGTATATACATGTCAAGATGTGTCATTCTTTAATGTTGTACATCTCTTGCAATTTCTTCACTTTAGGGTGAATCAAAACGCATCACACTGGTCCTCCAGCAGCCACAGTCTGGAGGTCCCCAAGGACATCGGCATGTTGTGCTAGGGAGTCTACCGGGCAAGATAGTGTTACAGGGCAACCAGCTGGCAGCTCTGACTCAAGCCAAGAATGCCCAGGGACAGCCTGCCAAAGTAGTAACTATCCAGCTGCAGGTGCAGCAGCCGCAGCAAAAAATCCAGATTGTACCACAGCCTCCGTCAACACAGCCACAGCCCCAGCAGCCACCTTCAACCCAGCCACTGACTCTCTCCTCTGTGCAGCAGGCTCAGATAATGGGACCAGGACAAAGCCCAGGACAGAGACTCTCAGTACCACTTAAAATGGTGCTGCAGCCACAGGTGAGAGACTTACATTGCTAGGAAAAGAAAACAGCCCTCTTAGTCCCTGCATAGTGCCTTTAGCAGCCTCTACTACTGGAGGCTGCTAAAGACATGCTAGAGACATGCTAAAAACATGCTAGAGTTACGCCCCAAGTGAAATACAGTTTTCTTTCTTTCACATATGGAAATCTTATTTTAACTATGCAAAGATTAGAGAGTTATCTGGATTCTAGATAAAAGATGATGTATTTATTATTTGTCTTTGAAATGTTTAATTTTGCAGCCTTTTTCCTAAAATTGTTGTGGAGTAAAAATGACTTGAAATTGCCTTTCATTTGAAGAATAAAGAAACAGTCTAGTAATTATCACTTCTCTTACCCACAGAGTGATGAAGGGATAGGCCAAGAGTACAATTTGAGGTTTTTTTTTTTACATTTAGGCCAGAAACCAATATTGGCTACATTGATTGTAATTTTTCTGCAGTTACGGATGTGAGCATGTGATAAAAGAATATTGAAATTTAAATTGGCAGAATTCCTGTCTTTTTTCATCCCTGTCCCATGGAAATGTACACTTTTTTTAGATGTGTCACGGTTCAGTAGGACAGTGTAGCCTTATTCTTAAAGAATTAGGTAGCTAGTTTTCATCCTGCCTACTGTTACTTAGGCCATTTAACTGCAAACATGTTGAAAATTTAGTGTTTATCTTTATAGGCTGGCTCTTCCCAAGGAGCCTCTTCTGGGCTCTCTGTAGTGAAAGTTCTAAGTGCCAGTGAAGTGGCAGCTCTGTCATCACCAGCAAGCTCTGCTCCTCACACTGGAGGAAAAACAGGAATGGAGGAAAACCGCAGGCTGGAGCACCAGAAGAAGCAAGAAAAAGCAAATCGGATTGTAGCAGAGGCCATCGCAAGAGCCCGGGCTCGGGGTGAACAGAACATACCTCGGGTTCTGAATGAGGATGAGTTGCCCAGTGTTCGGCCGGAGGAGGAAGGTGAGAAAAGGCGCAGGAAAAAGAACAGTGGGGAGAGGCTGAAGGAAGAAAAGCCAAAGAAGAGCAAAGCATCTGGTACCTCCAAAACTAAAGGCAAGAGTAAGCTGAAGTGAGTATCCTGCTCTGTTGATAGAACTTTTGAGGGCGGGGCGCTCATTTCTTACTGGCATATAGCATTCCCTCGTTGAGGTGATCTATCATAGATGACTGTAAGGCATTTTCATACTTGGCCTTGTGCTGATTGCTTAAACACATCTATCTGCCCCAGTGGAAAGAAAACCGCTGCAGACATAGCTGTCCTTGCATCTCATCTGCAAAAGAAATTTCAGCCTTGGGCAATATTGATCAAATTGTGGCTTCCCATAAATCTTGTACCAGTTGAATATCTTCTCTTTCTCTTCTCTGTGTTACATCTTTTTCTTTCTCACAGGCTTCTTTCTACTCCTTGAGATTCTTCAGGCTTTATATATGTACAGGATTTTTCAACTTTTAAAAAGCAAGTGTCATAGCTCTTGATCCTCCACAGTTGCTATGACAGATATTATCTCCATTATTTAGAAATAAGAAAAACTGATCAGGGATTTAGCTCAGCAGCATAAGCACCTGACTGGCCCGTGCAAGGTCATGAGTTTGATTCCCAGTACTGAAAAAATAAGAAAAACTAACACCCATCTACTGACAAAACTGGGACTACAACGAGACCTTTTCCGATTCTTAATCTAGCATTCGTTGTGCTGTCTTATGCTGCCTTTAGATATTTATGAACACAGTGGTAGAAGGATTTGTCAAATCTAATAAAAAAGTCAATCCGTGGTTTACAAACCCCATTATCTTCGTTTTTCAAATACCATTCTCATTAACCTTGTGTTACCATAGGCTAACCATGCAAACCAGGTTACTTCTGTCTGAAAGCTTAGAATGTGATGATTTAGATTATGTTTTCTTACCCTTACATTTTCTTGCCCTTACTGAAAATGAGATTGGTTTTCTTTTGTAGCACCATCACGCCTGTAGTGGGTAAGAAGAGAAAACGCAATACCTCATCTGATAATTCAGATGTGGAAGTCATGCCTGCACAATCACCCCGGGAAGATGAAGAAAGCAGCATTCAGGTAAAAGGCTACATAAAGAAAGTAGTACAAGTTAAGCATCCTTAATCTGAAAATCTGAAATCCAGAACGTCCAAAATCCAACACGATGCCACAAGTTAAACAATTCCATATTCGACCTCATAAAATTATTGTGTAAAATTACCTACAGGCTCTATGTGTAAAGTGCATGTGAAACATAACTGAATTTCATGTTTGGGTACTTCTGGTCCCAATGATTTCAGACAAGAGATACTCAACCTGTAGAAAAATCATACTTAATTTTGACAGACAAGCCAGGACTCAAAGTGGCCTAAAAGGTTAAGGTCCTGGTCAGTGTCTTCTAAATTTTTGTCTTTTTAGTCAAAAAGCATATTACTATAAAAATAGCAGTACTCACTTTCCAAAATACCAGGATTTCAGAAACTGAACAATTTATACAAAATCTTGTTGCATGATTGTTGTAACAGCTGTATCAATACTTTGCTTGCTTTTAGAACTGTCTCCTTTTGTCTTACCTTTTCTACACTTCAGGGTTCTGACTCTGAACTTCTGGGTGCTTAGGCACAAATTTTTTTCCTGACTTTTGAAGACAAGAACCACTTGAAGAGACCAAAACAACCTAGGCCAGAAGAACTTTAACATGCTTTCTGAACTTATTGCCTTATAGTGCCATCTTTGGTTGCATTTTCCAGTTTAGAAAGTACCTTGTGTTAACATTCAGGAGCTGAGTGTGGTGGCACACACCTGTAATCTCAGCACTCTACAGGCTGAGGCAAGAGGATTGCTGTTCATTCAGGGCCAGCTTGAAATGCCAAGCAAGACTATGTCTGAAAAAAAAAAAAGAAAAAGTAAAAAAAAAGAAAATTTAGAGACTCATGGATACTTCAAAGTTACTTTGTATGCCTAACCAGTTGCTTAACTAGTCTCAATTCCTCATTAGTACATGGGGGTTTGGTCCTGGTCAGTTCTAAATTTTTGTCTTTGTAGTCAAAAATTATATTACTGTAGAAATAGTGCCTTTGAAACTATTAATACTTATAAATAGTACCTCTCTTTCTTAATATATTTAATCCATTGACAGACGGATGCTTCTTTTCCTCTGGGAGGAATTAACATGTGAGACTAGCCAGAACATTTTTAAAAAGGAAAATGGGGCACACACAGAAAGAGAACCCTAGATGTTTACAGTATATTGTGAAACAATGAGTGCTAAGACTTTGGAATTGGAGAAGAAATAACAGATTGTAAAATATTGTAGCACCTAAGAATAGACTTGTTATGAGAATTTAGTATATATAGTTAAAGTAACATTAGCAATTAATAAGGAAAAACATTGCTCCATAAGGACAACTAGCTACCCATTTCAGGGGGAAAACCCCTAGATACTTTGTTTTAACTCACTATGCCAAAACAAATTCCAGTTTAATTTGAAGTCCCGATATAAAAACTGAAATTATAAGTTGGGCACAGTGGGACACACAATCCTAGCTGCTTGAGCGACCAAAGCTGAGGTGAGACTCCATATCAAAGTAAAATAAGGGTTCCAGGTGTTGCTCAGTGCAAAGGCTCGGAATTTGATCTCCAGTACTAGGGGGAGAAAAACCAAATCCTGAGGCCATGAGCTCTACAATATATGGTAAATGGTTTTTGTAATGATCAACTGGAGTAGATCTTTGTAAGGAATATAGTACAGTTTAGAAATCATAGAAAGATTGATGCACTTGATATAAAAATTATGATTTAAATTCCACTATCTGCATAATGGTTAACAGCCAGAATTTTGGGGTTCTTGTCCTAACACTAACATTGTATGTGAGCAAAATACTTAATCTTTTATGCCTCAATTTTTCCACTTGTAAAATGAAAATAATATCTACTCAGTAGGGTGATTATGAGGATTAAATGTGTTTATAAAGTACATAGAACATTACTTAACTCACAGCAGCACACTAAGTAATGCACATATTTCTAAATCAGGATTAAATAATGTGTAAAGTAGGCAGAGTTTTATATTACTAAGAATACAAAGATTATTGAAATTTAAAAAGTGGTATTTTTGTCTGTTAGGACCATCATAACAAAATAGCACAGATGAGGTGGCTTACACTATGACTATTTATTTTCTTACAGTTTTAGAAGCCAGAGATCCAAGGTGAGCAGGTCTACAGGCTCCCTTGACCTGCTTGCAGATGGCCACCTTGCTGTGTCCTCAATTGGCTTTTCCTCTGTTGGTGTCCAATTCTGATACCTCTTTGTGTGTCCAAATTTCTCCTCTTATGAGAACACAACCCAGGCCTGGTCAGAACATACCTAACATCCTAGCTGTTTAAGCTGAAAAATCACTAGAGCCCAGGAGTTTGGGACCATTTTGGGCAACATAGGAAACACTTCTTTTTAAAAAAAGGACAGGAACGCCAGCCATTGTTTTAGGGCCCACTTCAGTGGCTTCATTTATTACATTTTTAAAGCTCTTATGTTCAGATACAGTCCCATTTTGATACATGAAAAGTTAGGGTTTCAGCATGAATTTGGGCAGGAGAGGGTGCACTTTCAGCACATGACAAATGCCAATACCAATATTGAAGATGAAGTTAAGAAGGAGAGACACTTTGCTTTTTTTTTTTGGTACTAGGGGTTGAACTCATGACCTCAAGCTTGCTAGGCAGGCGCTTGTGTCACTGAGCTAAATCCCCAGACCTAGAAGCAGACACTTTTCAATTGATTGGAGTCATAATTGGGACCATCTTTTTGGCAACTTGGTATTTCAGTACATAGCAGAATTCAAGTGGGGTGTGTGTGTGTGGTCCATGTAACCCATGCAGTGTGAGAGCTCTACCACTGAACCACACCCCCCAACCCCACAGCAGACTTAAAATGTTAATACATGGATTCTGTGGGTCTACATGGATTCTGTGGGTCTACATCTAAGAAATAACTTCCTGAATATATTCTCGAAAGTATACAGTGATATATATGTGCGTTTGTGTGTACATACATACAGTATTTACAAAATCAAAAATGCCTAAAAATTAAGTGTCCATTGAGAGAAATTAAATAAAATTTAAAAATCTATGCAGTGGAATGCTACATGGCAATTAAAAACATTGAAGCAGATTGGGTATGCTAGCATGGAAAAATGCCCATATTAAGTACCAAAAACAAGGTATATAGTAGCATATATCATATTTTATAACTTAAAATATGTATGTGTATTTGTACATACATGTATATGTGTCAGTTTTTTCTGGAAGGATACACAAGAAGTTGATAAGAATATGTATTTTTGAGGAGAGAAGTTAAAGGGTAGATGGAACATGATTATTGTACTTCATTGTTTTAGCCTTTGGAACTGTTTTTTTTAACTCTGGCCATTTCATATTTTATTTTTTTAGTTTCCAGCATATGTATATTTGAGAAAAATTACAACTGTGCAAGAAAGTGTATCGCACCAGTCTCATGTTAGAGCACAACCCTACAGACTAGTTCTCCCTGGAGGGACCCTATGTTACCGTTTTTTGTATCATTTGAGAAATATTCTTTATTTTGATGAGCATTCTGCTTCTGCAATATACTACTAGAGTTTCATATGTACTTTTTTAATATTATTTTCTCTCAGGGATACATTTTGGAAATTCTTCTTTATCTGAAAGAAAATGAAGCCAGCCCAGTCTTGCCCCAGCTAGCCCCCGCTTGCTTGCTTGCTTGTTTTTTGAGACAGTCTTGTGGCAGTCCTCCTTACTCCAGCCTTCCTAGTGCTGGGACTATAGACCAGTGCCACCACGCCCAGCTCTCTGGCTCTCCTTTTTATTATGGAAAATTTGAAGCATATGTAAAGATAGATTATTTAATAAAGTCTTATATCCCCATCCACACAGTTCAATACTTACCAATAGGGGGCCATTTATCCTTCCTCCCACCCTAGTTCTGCCCTACTTCTAGATTATTTTAAAGAAAATCCAAGTAAATATTTTTAATTCCTAAGCTTAAAATTTGTTATTTTAAGAATACTACATGATGAATTCAATAAAAATCAAATGAAATAGAAGTATATAAGGTAAAAAATACAGTCTCTCCTGATCCTACTCTAATTGACATGATCAGCTCACTTTCTCTCTCTTTTTTGAGACATGGTTTCACTGTGTAGCTCAGGCTGGCCTTGAATTCACTATTTAGATCAGGCTGGTCTTGAACTTGTGGTGAGCCGCCTGTCTCAACTTCTTTAGTGCTGGAATAATAGGTGTGTTATCTACCAGCTTGTGTTTTTGAGTGAAGGAGAGTTGCCTTGGGCCACATACGAAAATATAATATAATGCATATAAGTAGTAAAACTTCCTTTAAATTTATTTTATTCTTACATTTTTTTTAAAAGGCAAAAAACCAGCAGGCCATAGGTTGGCTATGCCTGCAAGTAATTTTCAGTAGTTTATGTATCTTCAGTGTTTTGGGTTTTTGTCTTTTGTGTGTGTGTGTGTGTGTGTGTGTGTGTGTGTGTGTGTGTGTGTGTGAGTGTGTGTACTAGGAATCAAACTCGGCAGGTGTTTTTGGTCTTCTTGAAACAGGGTTTTACTATGCAGTTCAGGCTGGCCTTGAACTCATAGTGTTCCTCTTGCCTTAGCCTCCTGAGTACAGGAATTACAGGCGTGTGCACCACATCTGGCTTGGTTTGTTTTTGAGACAGGGTCTCACTGCGTAGTTCAGGCTGGTCTCTATTCCTCTTTTGTGGGGAAGGGTGCTGAAGATTGAATTTAGGGCCCCATTCAATTACCTACTACGCAAGTGCTACAATGACTGAATTCCACCCCATCCTCTTTTTTTTTTTTTTTTTGGTACCAGGGATTGAACTCATGGCCTCACGTCTGCCAAACAGGCACTTATCCTCATTTTTTTTTCTTTTTAATAAAGTCACCAGTATTTAGTCAAGGGGTCTCCCCCTGATTACTTTGTCTATGCTCAATTACCTTCTAGCCAGCCCTACCACTAAACATCTGGTTGTATTAAGTTTTCTGCCCCACACTGTACAGGTTAAATCTCAACACCTAAATGGTTTTCCAAGACATTCAGTGTCCCCGTGATATTCAACTAATGCATACATCATCACATACACACAATGAAATATGTTCCCTTCTTCTTTGTATAATTTTCAACTAACCATCCAACTAACTATCACATATATGAAGGTAAAAGAGCATTTCTAGAATATTCCCTGTACTCTTCAGCCACTCATTCTACCATTTGCCTCCATAGGCAACCACTGTTCTCATTTGCTCTTCTGTACCTCTCTCCCCCAGCTTATACCCTACGCTGATTTACTGATTTCTTCACCCTAAATTCTGTTTTTTGGGTTTTGCTTTTTTTTTTTTTTTTTTGTAACAGGATCTTGCTTATGTAGCCCAAGTCATAGCAATCTTTGTGCCTTAGCTTCCTGAGTGCTGGGATTACAGTCGTACACATCACCGCATCTGGTTGTCACCCTAAATTTTTGCATCTGTTCTTGAATTTCATGAAAATCATTCAGTGTACACATATTCTTGTGTCTCACTTTTAGCATAATGCTTTTGAGATTCCTCCATTTGGATATACTAGGAGTTACTCTTTTTTTTTTTTTCCCTTAAGTAATATTTGAAGCTGTGCAGGATGTCACCTAATTTAAAAAGAATAGGGGTGGGTAGCTTAGTGGTAGAGAGCCTTGGGATTGATCCCCTGTATCAAAAATATGTACCTATGAATATATCATAATTTATCTGTTCACTTTTGCTGAACATTTGTTTGTGACTATTATGGGAAAGGTTGCAAACATAGGTTTTCATTTCTCTTGACTAAATCCCTAGGAATGGAATTAACAGACTATGGGATAAGCAGAAATTTATAAACATGTGGCAATTTTCCAGAGTGATGTCATTTCACACTTGTACCTGTAGTAAGAGTTCAAGTTACTACATCTTTAACATTTGGTATTATCAGTCTATCCCATTCTGTAGTGTTCTTTTTAAAGACTGTAACATAATTTAACCATTGCACATGGTTCATAGGCTTTTTGCTGTTTTTCTGGAAAGGGGATGTTTCATGACCACAGTTAATTCTATAGTGATTTGTTTCACATGCAAACTTGACTGCAAGATAGTATCTTCCAAGTGGCATTTGCCAGATTTTACTTTTTTTTTTATCAGTACCGGGGATCGAACTCACGACCACGTGCTTGCAAGGCAGGTGTTTATGCCACTGAGCTAAATCCCCAGCCCCCAGATTTTGCTTTATTGAGATCATGTTCATTTGTACTTTGATCATCACGTATGGAGTTTCAGGGGGTTTTGCTCCTGTTTCTGTGGTGCTGGGACTCATACCCAGTTTCTAACATATGGTCAGCAAGCAGTCAGCCCTGAGCTACATCCACAGCCCATTTCAGATGTTCTTTTGTCTCTTTCTCTCCTTCGCTCTTTCCTAATCATTTATTCATCTGTTCATTCATATGAGAGAATTGAACCCAGGGACTTTGTACTGAGCTACATTGCCTCCACTTCTTACTTTATTTTTAAAAATTTTATCACAGGATTAATCTGTCTCTGTCTTTTGGTGGGGGGGATGACAGGGATCAAACTCATGACCTTACGCTTACCAGGCCAGCACTTGAGCCACTGAGCTAAATCCTCAGCCCTGTTTCTGAGACGGCATTGCTATATAGTCTAGGGTGGCCTTGAACTCACTGTGGAGCCCATACTGACCTCAAACTTAGTGTGATCCTCCTGGCTTAGCCTCCCATTGTTGAAATTACAGGCATGTGCCACCAAACCCAGAGGAAGGTCTTTTGCAAATGGAAAACGGACCAAAAGTAGGAGGCTGTAGAGAGTAGAGGGAAGAGGTTGAGAAAAAGAATTAAGAGGTGCTGTACCAACATGTACCAACTCCCCATGAGGAAACCAGTTTATGAAGAAGACTTTCCCTAGTCCAGGATTATTTTAAAATTCTTCCATATTTTCTTTTTCACACTTAAAATCTTTGATCGTTTCAGAATTTTTTTCATCGTCTACATGACTAGCTAGTTTCCATTCCCAGTTATAAAGTAAGCCATCTTTTCTTAATTATTTTTCAAGATAGTCTTCTTGTTTTGTCTTACTAATACTCTTTATCATGTTTTAAATCCATACAGATATTTTAGTCTATACATGAGTAATGTTTTGAAACTATTTTATCTCTTAGGGAGTAGTAGTACTAAGTTGTGTAAATTAGTGTAGCTTCAGATTGTCTTCTGTATCTGGGTAGACTACTCTACCTTTTCCTACTATTCTTAGTTATTCTTAAATGTTTATTTCTCCATTTGTATTTTGGAATCAACACAACTATTTGAAAGTGTTCTTAATTTTTATTTTGTCAAGTCTATCTATATATTAGGAAGAGTCTAGTCTTCCTCAAGTCTTAAGAATGGTATATTTATTGTTTATTCAAGTTATCTTTTATGTCCTATATTGTTTAAAGTTTTCCTCCAATAGATTTTATACGGATCTTATTTTAAATTTAATCATTGGGGGGGCGAGGATTTAGCTCAGTGGCATAAGCACCTGCCTGGCAATCGCAAGGTCATGAGTTCAATCCCCTGTACCAAAAAACAAAAACAAAAAATAAATTCAATCATTAGGAAATTTTTGTGTTTTCATAAATCAAATTTCTTCCTTTCCTTATCTTTCCTTTATTACTTTGTGGAACTGTGGGTGGGATTTAGGGCCTCGTGCATGCTAGGCAAGTGCTGTGCCACTGAGCTGTATGCCCACTTCCTGTTAGTTTTATTTTGAGGCAAGGTGTCATTAAGTTGCCCCGGCTGGTCTCCAGTTATCCTGCCACAGCCTCCAGAGTAGCTTCGAATACAGGCATGCAGTACCATGTCTATCTTTGGGATCCTTCCTTTCATTATATTTGTTTGCCACCTTTCAAGGAATCCTAAGATGAACAGAGATCCTCCCTCAGTGCTGGTAGATGTGGATGTATAGTATAATCATGAGTTAGTAAATCCAGTAGCACAGCCGTACCCCATAGCTCCGTCATTATTCAGCCCTGCTCTTACGGGGTACCACCACTCCTGTGCATCCTCAAGGCTTGCTGTGGTGGATGGCCACAGCCCCTCTTCACTGAGCACCGCTGCCCTGAGAGCCACTTTGACGGTTTCCTTTCACAGCCCCCCTGTATGCTCATGACTCTAAAAGACCACATACCCTGTATGAGCTACCCAGTCTGGTCTCAGCACCAGAGCAGTCCCTCTCGGGTTTGTTTTGAAATAAGCCTATCCTGTTGTACCCATTCCTGTATTTCTTCCCCCTTTGTCCTAATAATCTTATGTAGAAATTGATTTTCAATGTTTTTTTTTTTTTTTCCCTTAGAGGCATGGGGAGATTTATTGCAGAATTGAAGTATGCATTCAGTGGGTCCTCAAGTGAGGGGCAACTCAAAATTTAACTCATGCCAAACAAGTTTGTTGAATTTCAGGGGTTGTTTTGTTTTGTTTTGGTGTTTTGTTCTTTTGAGACGGGGTCTTGCAATGTGGCCCAGGCTGGCCTCATTTGTGTTGTCTTCCTGCCTCCGCCTCCCATGTGCTGGGATTAGAGACATGTGCTACCACTCCCAGTGACTTTCAGTACTCTTTTTTATTTAATTTTTATGTGTTTTCCAGGGGTATTTTTTTTTATTTTTAAGTTCCAGGGATATGTTGTAATTTAAAAAATAATAATTTTTCTGTTTATTCCCCAATTTTTTTATCATATACAAGTGTTCCTTGAATTACATTAAAGATGTTTACTTAACCACTTAGAAAAATAAAATAGATATAAAATGTATTGACAAGGAAAATATCCCTTAAATACCACTAACTAAAAAAGCAACTAAGTAGTACATGTAGTATGGTTCTATTTATTAAAACAAACTATTGAAACAATAAAGGAAAATTAGAAGTAATATATTCGTGTATTTTTGCACAAGGTTGTTGAAATATATTGTGCCTTCAAAGCCTGTTTCAATTCCTAAACGTTTTTACCAGTAGTGTGCAGGTTTCTCTCTGTGGGCTGCATCCTCTGATGAAGCAGTTCCACAAATTGATGTATTTAATCCCTGTGAACCACCGGCTAGCTTGACAAATACACTCTTGATCATTGTTTGATCTGGTTTTTTTATGGATACTTTTGAGTAAAATCTAAGTATATGAACATAGGCAAGTGGTTTTACAGGTTCTCTCTTTGACGGCCTTGAACAGATAGTTACTTTAACTTTTTTCTTCCAACAGAAGAGACGTTCAAACCGCCAAGTTAAGCGAAAAAAATACACCGAGGACCTGGATATAAAGATCACTGATGATGAAGAAGAAGAAGAGGTGGATGTAACTGGTCCAATAAAACCTGAGCCTATCCTTCCTGAACCAGTGCAAGAACCAGATGGCGAGACCTTGCCTTCCATGCAGTTCTTTGTGGTAAGCTGAGAACATAAATAGCTTGAGAGGTTTATTCTTCTCTTCCAATCATTTGTTGACTGACTGCATCGTTTGCTGCAGGAGAATCCCAGTGAAGAAGATGCAGCTATTGTAGACAAAGTACTTTCTATGCGAATTGTGAAGAAGGAGGTGAGGCCTCTGTCTTTAATGTCAGTTCATAATATTCCATGCACAGCTTTTATTGGATGCAGATGTGTTCCTGGGGTAGACTTCTGTAAGCTAATTGAGGAAAGTTAGCTAAAAAATAGGAATTGTCTTATTGCCTCTTGTTTTACTTATCCTTTTATGATGGGTAAATGCTCATTTTTTCAGTTATCAGACCATTTAGTATTGAAGTATTGAGTGAGTTCTTGAGTCA
Source organism: Hydrochoerus hydrochaeris (assembly GCA_004027455.1). NCBI lineage: Eukaryota > Metazoa > Chordata > Mammalia > Rodentia > Hydrochaeridae > Hydrochoerus > Hydrochoerus hydrochaeris. Next base: position 118,310 of record PVLA01002592.1, on the reverse strand, counting down.
AAAATATATTCAGATTATTAGGATGAAGTTTTGCCATGTGGGGTTAAAAGTAAAGATTCTTTCTTTGACCAACTGGGGATTAATGACTGAGATTTCTTTCTTTCTTCTCAGCTTCCTTCTGGACAATATACTGAAGCAGAAGAATTCTTTGTCAAGTACAAGAACTAGTATGTTACCTGTGTAAAAAGCTTTTCACTTTAGATTCCATGAGGGTTATGTAAAGGTCTCCTGTGTAGACCATCAGGGATGGGAATGTGTCCCTTTTTGTAGTCTCCTGTCCCAAACTGCCATTGTTGCTGTGGAAAACGACCAGGAAGAAAGTCAGGAGCTGAAATTGCTGTTACTGCTTCTTTGTAGGGAAGTGGAATGTGATTGGTCTTCTCTGTGTCAGTCTACCCCTAAAGTCTTGTTGCTCAAAGTGTAGTAGTCCCTGGGCCAACAGTATTAGCATTAGTTGCATGCCATTTGGAAACATGACTGTTCTTGCACAGCCCAGAGGAAGCAGTTTGCAAATCAGTTCAAACTGATCTAAGCTGTTTCCAGTTTAAGCACACATTTGTCAGGTCTACTGATGGTTGGTCCTGAAATGTCAAGCACTGGCCTGCCATTTTCCCTTTCTCACACCATAATTGCTTGTTTCCATTCTCTTTAGCTCTTATCTGCACTGTGAATGGGCTACTATCTCCCAGTTAGAGAAGGATAAGAGAATCCATCAAAAACTAAAACGCTTCAAAACAAAAATGGCACAGATGAGACACTTCTTTCATGAGGTAATTAGGAATAATGTGGCCTATCATTTCTTTTATAGAAGCACAAATTAAAAACTTATAATTAGTTTGTGTACATAGGTATAAAATTTTAATTTTAATTTTGATTATTTACTTTTAATTGTTCCATGCTTTGTTTTCCTAGGTTTAAGTATGGGCTGCCTGTTTGTTATAGGGTTCAGTATCGTGAAATTAACTTAACATGCATGATGTGTTTCAGAAGGGGTGACGAGGTTACCTCAGGTCCACCCAAGGCACTCCTTTCCTTCTAATGTCAGTATTTAGCTCTTGATGGTCCTTTTAGACATAAGCAGCTCTATCATGAAGAGAAAACATTTCCTCAGATTTCTAACTTCTAATCCAGTATTAATAGGAACAGTGATTAAGGAGCTTTTAGTTACCTACATCCAGGGTTAGTACTAATTAAGCAATAGCAGAAGAGGGATAAAGAAATATGTCCTTTATTTGACAATTTGGAGGTTTTTGTAATCTTGACTTGTATGATGCAACTAGAAAGAAGAGAGGAATGTGGATAGACAGGTGGAATAGAGGAATGGGCATCGCATGTGTTTAAAATGCTTGAGAAAGTTTGAGTATGAGGTAGAGCAGGAAAATAGTTGCAAAAAGCTGTCATGTCAAGGGAAGTTCTTTAAAACATGTGAAATAGAATATATTTGTGTGTTTTATAGAAATGATTTAGGAAAGGTTTCTTAGACAAAGAAGGGTGAATCCAAAGCATAGATGGAGTGATTAACCTCTATTAGGGAAAAGAGGTGCTTTTTGTGGTAACTGAGAAAATAGTCTCAGATACAGGTAAGTTTGTAGGTCTTAATAATGTGAAAATGAGGAACTCTTATTGGATCAGAATATTTTGAAGAGTAACCATCTTTTAAAGGTGAGGTAGAGGCGGTTAGTTTACTGGCAGTGATTTTCTTTTTATCTTAATTGTTTGGTTTCATAATTATCTAGGATGAAGAACCTTTCAATCCAGACTATGTAGAGGTGGATAGGATATTGGATGAATCTCACAGTATTGATAAGGATAATGGTGAGGTAAGTTGAGGCATGGAGGAACATAAAAACTCTCCTCAAGATTTCTGCAGTCTGCTTGCTAATCCCTTATTGTTTAGATATGACTGAAAAATCCCTTGGACTAAAAGGTATTTCTGGATTTTTCTGTGGTATCTGTAGAAATATAGTGAAAAGGTGAGAATGTGGGGAGGCTAAAAAGAAACATTTCCACAAGATTTTAAGTACTAAAGAGTCATTCACTTTTGCCTTATTTTCTCTCAGGTTTTATGTGGAAAACCCTAGACATTCATTTGGATGTTGAGTGTGAGGTCTGGAAAGGAGAACTTCACAAATTCATAAGTTTATGAATATGAAAATGGTGGAATAAACTAGCTTGCTCCTAATCATGCTTTTAGTACATTTTTTTTTTCATAATGGGAATCGAACCCACAACCTCAGGCTTACCAGGCAGGCACTGTACCACTGAGCTATATCTCTGGCCCTAATAAAATTTTTATCACCTGCGATAGTAACCTATAGAGAAAAAGTGTACCTTGTTAAGATCTCAGTGCTGAGCGGTGAGCTGGGCTTATGAGCTAATTGACTTCCTTCCATACATCATTCTAACAGGACCTAGAAGTTGAATTCTCTCTATATAATTGTAAACTTTAGTCTGTTTTATAAAACTTTAGCATTTCTCAGTCAGAAACTTCTAAGAGTCATTTCATTGTCTTCAAATCCTAACAAATATGCTTCAGTTAACATATATTCTGGGAGGTGGAAGTTACATTGTGTGTTCATTTATGGGATGTGATTGGAGAGTAGACCAGTTACTAGAATAATTGTCTTGAAGATTTTGGCCTTCCCAGCTTTGAAAGTCTTATGCTCTCTACCACTGTACTTAACCTCCTAGAAGCAATCAGCCTGGATTGGTCCCTTTGAAATGTGTTCCAACTGTCAATAATAGGTGAAAATGTCTTGGCACCCTGCTTCATGTTTATGCTCCCAATATTGAATAATAACATTGTGTATGCATTTTCCTCCTCTCCAAAGTAGGCTTACCTGCTTATCTGTTTTATGTTATCTGAAAGTAGAAATAAATATTACAAATATTATCATACTTAGGAAAGTAAGTTATGATGCTGGAAGTATATGTCCTGTGTAAATGATTTTATATAGAGAGACCTCAGTGGGTATAGTAAATAAAAAGACGAAAGAGCCGCTGGGTTGGTTGTACGGACTGCTTGGTCAGTGACTGTTTCCAGGTACTTTCACACTTGATGCTTTCTGTTTTAAGGACTGTTCTGTGAATTGAAAGAGATTTCTGTTGTTTACACTAAGTCTCATCTAATCAAAGGAAGTACTGTCGCGTCAATCATCCTGAATAGTAAAACTAAGAGCTGCTTTGCTCCTTGCGGTGAAATGCCTATAGACTAGTGCTGGAGGTGGAGCATTAACATTTCCTCCTCCTCTTAGCTGTGCTTCCTGTCTTTAATGATCCCTTCTGTGATTAGCTCATAGTGTGCTGGGAAATCTTTCCCATTCCGGGATGCTCTTGGAGCGAGTGCATCTGTACTCAGAGGTTAAGGACTCCAGAGCCCAGTGTAGTCGGCCCTTATGTTCTCCCATGGGTTTACCCTGCTCTTCATCCTAAAAGTTGCTTGATTTCTGTGGTATCAAATATGGTACCAGAAAAATAATATGGGCCCCCCATGGTGGCACATGCTTGCAATCCCAGCATGTGGGAGGCTAGGACAGGAGGACCAACATAAGCTTGAGGCCCGCCTGGACTGCATAGTAAGATCCTGACTCCAAAAAAAAAAAAAAGGTGTAGAATTGAACCCTAGCTTCTAATTTCAACACAGCATAGAAAAAGATAGCCTGGCCCTGCCCAATCTATTTGATTAATGAGTATGTTTTGATGCTTAGGGTTCTGTGAAGTACTGGGTAGAAGTTTTATTTGTAGAAGTGATTCTAATAAAATGCCTAGAAGAATGATCAAAGCCATAGTGTGTTGTGTCAGTAGGTGAGCCTGTGGTTGGTGTGTTCAGCCTTTTCAGCACCTTTTAGTTCCCCACACTTTGCATCTGATTTTGTAGACTGATTCTTACTCTTCAATCACAGCTGGGGACACAGAATCAGTTTGTTAAAGCTTTGGTTTCTTCTCTCCTAGCCTGTAATTTACTACCTGGTGAAATGGTGTTCTTTGCCTTATGAGGATAGTACATGGGAGCTGAAGGAGGATGTCGATGAGGGCAAGATTCGAGAATTCAAACGGATCCAGTCCAGACACCCAGAACTCAAAAGGGTGGTAAGTGTATTTGCATTTAACCATAAATGTATAGGTATAGAAGACTACTTTACGCCATGCTTTAATTTTTTCTCCTATAGAGGTATTGCCATTTTGGGGCTATTGTTTACATAGCTTTTTGTTATGGAAATTTTCTTTATTATTACAGAAAATTTCAAACATTCAAAGGTTGAAGAAATAGTATAATGTACCCATTATGCAGCCATCATTTTCCTACTCATTCGTTGCCTAGTTTCTTGGGTTACTTTAAAACAAATTGAAGATTCCTTTATTTCACGTGTAATTATTTCAGTGTTTATGTTTAAAAGATAATACCATTGTTGCATCCAAAAGATTTTAATCATTCTTTAATTGTCAATCAAATAACAATCACTGGCACTGTAATTTCCCTGTTTTTTTTTCCTATTTGTTAAATACTGAATTGTGTTCTAAACAGGGTCCATATATTGCTCAGTTAGTGTGTTTTGATTCTCTCTTCTTCCCTGATTGTTTCTCCCTCCTTCTGTAGGATTTATTCACAATCTGAAGATTTTATTCTCTTTAGTACCTTTTAACATGCTTTATTTTTCCTTTATTTTCCAGTTTTCAGATTAGTGAAGTAGTTCTCTAGCATCCTCCAAAAGTGACTAGTGTATTTTTTAAAAATTTTTAATGTTTAGAACACTTAGATTTAATAGATTTTAGTACAAACAATGTTTTTGTTTTTAAGTACCAGAATCATCTATCATGTCTTACCTAACTTTATTACTGTCTGCATCCTATTTATTCAGATTTTCTGTTTTTTAGAACCGTCCACAGGCAAATGCCTGGAAAAAGCTGGAGCTGTCCCATGAATATAAAAACAGAAACCAGTTACGAGAATATCAGCTGGAGGGAGTCAATTGGCTGCTCTTTAATTGGTATAACAGGTAAAGAGGAGGGTGGGTTCATAAATGTAGGGTTAGTTAAGATTATTTTTGACTCATTTTCTGTTGAAAGAGTTTGTTCCTAGGTGTACATTATTTTTAGAGATGGTATTTTTTTTTTTTTTTGACATGCTTTTTTCCCCTGGTAAATCTGCAGGCAGAACTGCATCCTGGCTGATGAGATGGGATTGGGCAAAACTATTCAGTCCATTGCCTTCTTGCAGGAAGTATATAACGTGGGCATCCACGGCCCCTTCTTGGTCATCGCTCCTCTGTCCACCATTACTAACTGGGAGCGAGAGTTCAACACCTGGACCGAGATGAACACTATTGTGTATCACGGCAGCCTGGCCAGCCGGCAGATGATTCAGCAGTATGAGATGTACTGCAAAGACTCACGGGTGAGTTTCACATTTTGCTAAGACTGTGGTTTAAAAAAAAGGCCAAGGAACTTAGTGCTTTGGTGACTAGATATGAGTCAGTACTTTGATTGAAATTCTCTGTGATCTGCACTGCAGTGTGAAGGGCATTGTTTTGACTCTGGTATTTTTACCCAATAGACATCTTGATTCAGTGGGAGTTTTGACTTTATTTATGAATACATACATTTTAAATAGATTTTCACCAGTATTGATGAGTTTTATATTATTTCTCAGAGTGAAATTCATTTAACCACTTAAATTTCTTAATTTTTTATGACAGTGAACTTATACATTTCTTTGTTTGGTTGTTTTTTTTCTTAGTCTGATGAAATTTTCATTAAGATCTTTTATATTTTCTATGTATATTTGGAAAAGAATGAACTACCTACTCATCCTGTATTAATACTGAATTTTACTGTTTATCTCCTATTAGTTTTGGTTTGTGGTTTCTATTTCTACCACACCAAATTTTCTCATCGCCTTTTGCAGATCTTAGGTACTGATGGTAACTAACATATTTGTGTTGTATATTAGTTATTTCCACTGTACTTTTGTTTTGAATATCTCAGCATTGCCCAACATTTGTAGATATTGCTATTAACCAACAAAAATCTAAGACAGAGACACATAAGTTAAGCATATATCAGAGTAAGAAGTCTCTAACTTTATCCTGTAAGATCTGTCATTTTCCCAGGAAGGTAATATGTTTAAAAAAAAAGACAGTGTATCTTAAATACAGTGATTTGACAGTGTGTATCAGGTTTATAAACCACAGTGATGGTGGGTGATGGTGCATTTCATATTTTATGCTAAACCTGCCTGAATATAGAAAAGTAATTCAGAAGATAACAGTTAATAATTTTTTTATTAGGCTTTTTCTCACTTTGCTGCTTCATGCTTAGGGGCGCCTTATCCCAGGCGCATACAAGTTTGATGCTCTGATCACCACTTTTGAGATGATTTTGTCGGACTGTCCTGAGCTTCGTGAAATTGAATGGCGCTGTGTCATCATCGATGAAGCCCACCGACTAAAGAACCGTAATTGTAAGCTGCTTGATAGTCTCAAGCACATGGACTTGGTGAGTGTTCCATGCTCACTTGTGGGCACCAGCACCCACAGTTATCACTACTGGACTATAAAATGAAAAAAACCCTATATTAGAGGAGGAAAGGGTAGGAATCTTGAGTGGTGGGTGTAACCTATTGGAACGATAACCTGAAAGTCCTATAGAAGTTGTAAATTTTAGAATCAGAGATGAATTGTAGTAGTGGTTCCCAGCTAAAAGGAGCCAAGGGAGACTGTGATAGTTACCTGTTCCTGCATAACATAGCACTGCAAAACATCTGCCTTAAAAACAGCTTTCTTAATTGTCTTGCTCACGTAGGCCAGCTCTGCTAATGTTCTCCCGGTGCTTGTCTTGAGCTCTAGATGCTGCTGCAGCTGGCAGTTAGCACTGTGCTGGTTTGGGTGCTAGGCTGAACTGTGCATGGCCTTTTTATCCTCCATGAGCCAGATGGGCTTCTTTATCTAAGGACAGAGTTTCAGAAGGGCAAAAGTGGGAGCCACAAGGTCTTTAAGAGTTGTTCTGGTACTCACACAATTCTATATTGTATTTCCATTGCATTGTATTTTCTATAGCAAGTTGCAAAGCATGCCTAGCTTAAGAAGCAACCATTGAGAAGATGAGCTACAAGGAATTAATTAATGTTCATATTAAATCCAGCAGAAGTGCATTTTTCTAGAAAGGGGCAGATTAGGATATTTGTGGGGAATTGAGTGTAGGAGACTCTTATATTGGAAAAAATGTAGCGTGAGTTACTTCCTTATGTGCTTATAAACATGAAATTTATGTTTTTATTTATGTTATTAAATGGGAGGTGTATTAAATATCTTGTGTTATCAAAGAAGAGGGAAAGTGAAAGAAAAACTTATACATAATAATTAGTTAAAGGTATTAAAGCTAAAGATCATATTTTTGGTGGAAACCCCTAGAGGTTCTTCATCCTTCAAATTTTATCATTCTTCTGTTTTCTCCATTTCTAGGAACACAAAGTGCTGCTCACAGGAACGCCACTGCAAAATACTGTGGAGGAGCTGTTCAGCTTACTTCATTTCTTGGAACCTTCACAGTTTCCCTCAGAATCAGAGTTCCTTAAGGACTTTGGGGATCTCAAGACAGAGGAACAGGTAAGAAATCTGGTGAGACACAAACTGTGGATCAAAAAGGTTACTGCCATGAGCCTCTAGCACCTTTCTGAACTTCATCTGTGGCATTGTCCAAAACCTATATTCCTGATAATAGAAACCTCAAATTTTACTCTTTGCCATGTTTCTATATACTGTGAAAATATTTGTATGCAGTTTATTTATTTTTCTCTGTGTAATGAACCATAGGTTCAGAAACTACAGGCCATTCTCAAGCCCATGATGCTAAGAAGACTCAAAGAGGATGTTGAAAAAAACTTGGCTCCTAAACAGGAAACCATTATCGAAGTAGAGCTGACTAACATCCAGAAGAAATACTACCGTGCTATTTTGGAGAAGAATTTCTCCTTCCTGTCCAAGGGAGCAGGTCATACCAACATGCCCAATCTGCTCAACACCATGATGGAGTTGCGCAAGTGCTGCAACCACCCCTATCTCATCAACGGTGAGGGGACTGCTTGTGTTTGCATTCTCAGTGGTCACTTCTCTGCTAACTTCTTGTGGAGTGGATGCACTGACTGTCCATCAAGTTTAGAGGTGGAGACTGAGTGTTGTGATAAGGTTTAAAAAAGATTCTTACACATGGACTATCATTCTCTGGTTTTTTTCTGTCCTCTTCTGCATAATCTCCAAATGTAAATAGGATTTATTGTTTAGAATTTCAGAAGAACTCTTAAGTCTGAGGCAGAAAGACGATCTCAAGTTCAAACCCAGCTTAATAAGTTAGTGACTTAGTGAGTCCCTGTCCCAAATAAAAATGTTAAAAAGAGACTGAGCTCAGTGCAAAGGACCGAGGTTCAGTCCTGTGTACAAAAAAAAATCTGGATAAATGTCCTCTCTGAAGTTTCCTTTTTGGGTACCTTTGTTATGATAATATGGCTTGTATGTTCTATCTTGGCCTTTATCCATGCATTTACCTATTTTTTTTAATTCAGTTTACTCAGGTAAGGCCTGCCTTTCTTGGAATATTTTATCTAACAGAATGAATGATAGTTTAGAATTTTTTGGTGCTAGACTTCTGTGTGTAAGAAATGTTGATCTCAAGTCAGATCACTTTTTTATTTACATTTTTACCCCATTTAAGTAAACTTTAATATGTTGTCGCTAAATCTGTCAAGTTTGTTCTTTTCTTGACAGGTGCAGAAGAAAAGATCCTAACAGAATTTCGAGAAGCTTCCCATATTATACCTCATGACTTCCACCTTCAGGCCATGGTTCGTTCAGCTGGCAAATTAGTTCTTATTGACAAGTTACTTCCAAAACTCAAAGCCGGTGGCCATAAAGTTCTGATATTCTCCCAGATGGTACGCTGCCTAGATATTCTAGAGGATTATCTAATCCAGAGGAGGTAAGAAAGGAGTTATCTGAGTCTTGCAGTTATAGTATCTGCATAAAGCTACAAAAGGGTATTAAGTGAGTGTTAAAAGAGTGCTTGCCTACCATGTGTAAGGCCCTGGGTTTGCTCCCAATTGCCACAAAAAATAAAAGATTTAAAAGTTTCAAAAAATCGAGGAAAAGCCTGGGTTTAATTATAGTTGATATAAGAGAAAGTAGTTTAAAGATTCTCACTCAACTTAATATGGTTGTTGGCCAGATAGATATGTGGGAGAACAGGTATCAATTTTTGCCTGCTTTTTTTGGTTTCTTCTGCTTAGCCACTTGAATTTTTTCTGTGCCCCCTTACAGGTACTTGTATGAACGCATTGATGGGAGAGTTAGAGGCAATCTTCGCCAGGCTGCCATCGATCGCTTCAGCAAGCCTGACTCGGATCGCTTTGTCTTCTTGTTATGCACTCGTGCTGGTGGGCTTGGTATTAATCTTACAGCTGCTGATACCTGTATCATCTTTGATTCAGATTGGAATCCACAAAACGACCTGCAGGTAAATAAAACTACTGTTTTTACCCACCTAATAATCTAGAAGGCTTTCAACAAACTGTTAAAAGGGTCTGTTAAAAGTGCCCATCATAAGGAGAGTGTAGAATTATTTACTTAGAGGGGCAGTTAGGTCAGGGGTCAGCAAGCTTTCTGTGTAGATGCAATTCTACACAGAAATTGTTTGTGGGTTTGTTTGGCCATGTGGTCTGCATTGCAGGTATTTATCTCTTCTCCTATAGCACAAAGTCAGCCATAAGTACTATTTAAATGACCAACTGGGTCAGTAACACTTTAGAGAAACAGACGTCTGCACAGTCTATTCTGTAGTGTGCTTGTGCTTGTTCTGCATAATGGAGCAGTGATTTCATCTTAAAATTCACTTTGGCTTTTCAGTTGATCTCATGATTGCTTTATAAATGTGAAATACTCTGATATTGTATGTCCTCTCCTCCCCCATTTTCATTGCCTTTATGTTATCTTTTTGCTTTCCTTTCTTAACACCAGGCCCAAGCACGATGTCATCGAATTGGGCAGAGCAAAGCTGTGAAGGTGTACCGTCTCATCACCCGTAATTCCTACGAGAGGGAGATGTTTGATAAAGCTAGCCTCAAGCTGGGATTGGATAAGGCTGTGCTTCAGTCCATGAGTGGTCGGGATGGCAACATTACTGGAGTAAGCGGACGCCTATAAGCTTACAGTAGGACGCAGTGATAGGCGGAGCTTGAAGCTGTTTTTGCCAGGCACAGTGGTACATACCCATAATCCCAGCACTGGCAAGGGAGGATTGACAAAGCCAACCTGAATTACACAGCAGGACCCCGTCTCAAAAAAATGAAAAAAAGCTATTTTAGTATAGGGATCCAACTACCTTGTTTGGATTCTCACTTATTATTTACTTTTTTCGAGCTTTATTCATTTATAATTGACAAATACCAATTGGATCATAATTTCCTATAGTACAAAAGCTAAAATATTATGGCATGGTTAGATAATATTCTCTCAATAGGCTTTTCATTTCTGTCTTGGTTTTTGCAGATCCAACAGTTCTCTAAGAAGGAGATTGAAGACCTCTTAAGAAAAGGAGCCTATGCAGCCATAATGGAGGAAGATGATGAGGGCTCAAAGTTTTGTGAAGAGGACATAGACCAGATCTTGTTAAGACGAACTACAACCATCACCATTGAATCTGAAGGAAAGGGTTCTACCTTTGCCAAGGCATGTTCAAGTTGCTTTCGGCTTGTTTTTTGTTTTGGTTTGCTTTGGTTTCTTAAGATAGGGTCTTGCCATATTAAGGCCAGACTTGAACTTGTGATTCTTTTGCCCAGCCCCCTGATAGCTGGGATAACAGTCAAATGACACTATATTTGGCTCCAGGGGATGTTCTGTTTGTCCCAGATGCTAGAAAAACATCTGGAATCTCCAAGACTTAAATATGTTTTTAAAATGTAATTTATTTCCCATTACTCTAAGAGGTGTTTTACTTTCTCTTTGTTTCTTACTAGGCAAGCTTTGTTGCTTCTGAAAATAGGACAGATATTTCTCTGGATGATCCCAACTTTTGGCAAAAGTGGGCCAAAAAGGCTGATCTAGACATGGACCTGCTTAATAGCAAGGTGAGCTTATTCCTCTTTGAGGAAGTTAGTGAAGAAGACCTATTACTTTCAGTCTTAATAACTGTTCTGATTCTTCAGTGCTAATTTTAGTGTGTGATCATTAGTATACAAAAATCTACCTAGGAGGACCTGGAAAATACACATCTACATTTAATTTTCTTCCTGGATCCCAGGAACCAGAGATCTAGATTCATTTAATGGCATTTTTAAGAAATCAATTTTCATGTTACATCCAAAGATATTTGAGTGTATAACTTTCTTTTCCCATGAGCATATCAGGACAAGAGTAATATTCTCCTGTTCTCTCCACAGAATAACTTGGTGATTGACACACCTAGAGTACGGAAACAGACCCGCCACTTCAGCACCCTGAAAGATGATGACCTGGTAGAATTTTCTGACTTAGAGAGTGAAGATGATGAGCGGCCGCGCTCCCGCAGGCATGACCGGCACCATGCCTACGGGCGCACGGACTGCTTTCGCGTGGAAAAGCACCTGCTGGTGTATGGGTAAGAACCCATTTTGCCTTGAGAGGTGGTGCATCTGCTCTGATACTGTCACCTTTCAAACTGAGGCTGTGATCAAGGGGGATCATCGAAAACCTTTCCTTGGAAATGGTTCATTTAATTCTGTTGCCATACTTTCCAGGATTTTGTGTCACATTTCTTGGGAGATACAAGTTTGGGAGTCACAGAACTGTCACTGAATTAGAGTTCCCCGAGAAGCATTAGTAGTGTCCTTTTTTGTTTCGCTAGTTGGGGACGGTGGCGAGATATTTTGTCTCATGGACGCTTCAAGCGGCGTATGACCGAACGAGATGTGGAGACCATATGCCGTGCCATCCTTGTGTACTGTCTCCTGCACTACCGTGGGGATGAAAATATCAAAGGCTTCATCTGGGACTTGATTAGCCCTGCCGAAAATGGCAAAGCAAAAGAATTGCAGAACCATTCGGGTAATTATCAACTCCTTACTTTCCACCTTTTCAGAAGTTACCTAGTTCTCTTCAGGTCTAAGGGTTTTTCTCAATCCAAGTCTTCCATGTCACTCCTTGCCCAGGTCTGTCTATCCCTGTGCCCCGTGGACGAAAGGGGAAGAAAGTCAAGTCACAGAGTACTTTCGATATTCATAAAGCAGACTGGATCCGGAAATACAACCCTGACACTCTCTTCCAAGATGAGAGTTACAAGAAGCACTTAAAACATCAGTGTAACAAGTAAGGGCAGAATTCAGCAAAGACATTTGCCACCTAACACTTTTTCTGTAGCATCACTAAATCGAGTCCTCCACTCTTCCTCCTAGGGTCCTGTTGCGAGTGCGAATGCTATACTACCTGAGGCAGGAGGTCATTGGTGACCAGGCAGAAAAGGTGTTAGGGGGTGCTGTTGCCAGGTAAAGCTCTTTTCCATATTTTTTTAATATGCCCTGGCTTATTCCTGGATTGATTGGTGTGCTTATTCCTTTCTATATGGTCTCTGAAATACCTGATAATTAAAATCTGTGTAGCTAGCTGACTATAGACTAAAACCTCTATGAGCTGTGAGCCAAACTAACTTTTAAATCTGGGTGTCAGATCTTTAGTCCTGTATTTGACATTTGTGCAGGCAAATAGGGCAGATGCATGAACATTTAAATTAAAGGGCAAAAAATAAATGAAAAAAAATTTTTAATTAAAAAAAAAATTAAAGGGCAGTGACTGCATTTATCTTCCAAGGACTGTCACTTTAATTTTCACCCTGTTTCACTGACCGAGCCCTTTTATACCTTCAGTGAGATTGACATATGGTTCCCAGTGGTGGATCAGCTAGAAGTTCCAACAACATGGTGGGACAGTGAAGCTGATAAGTCCCTGCTCATTGGAGTCTTTAAACATGGTAGGTGCCTCCTCCTAGCTTGTTCTCTCCCACTGAAGATTTATGTTAACAAATGGAATATTCAGCAAAATGCTCATGACAAAGAAATGATTTCCTTCATTAATTTTCAATAAATTTATATTTGAATAAGAAACTTGTTCTTAAATATCCAGAACCGAGCAGTTTGTTTATATAAACAGATATTCAAGAAAGACCAGATGGATAGTTAAATCTCAAGGTAGGGGGTATCCCATCTGTTCTGTAATTACTGCTACCAGTGTACCCCAGTGTATTACCTCACAGTGTTGTGTGGTCTAAGGTAAAGTTCAGCAAATTTGGGACTGTAATACTAGCCCACTTCCTGTTAATACCCACAGTAAAGCTGGGCATGGTGGTGCATGCCTGTAACCCCAGGACTGAAGAGGCCGAGGCAGGAGTATTGCCATGAGTTCAAGGCCTGACTAAGCTATGTAGTGAGTTCAAGGCCAGCCTGAACTACATAGTGAGACCCTGTCTCCAAAAAACAAAAAGTTAATTTGTATGACTTCCTTGTAGCTTGCTGAAAGGGTTAGATTTTTCTTTAACTGTCCCATTTGTCTGAGTGTGCAGCAGTCATGCTGATGTAGGTGAGACTATCCCCTTTGCAATTTTGGCTAATACCAAATTCTGGACACTAAAAGCAATGGGTACTAACTTGCAGTATTTTTGTGTATAGAGTTATCTTTTCCTTTTGAAAAAAATACTTTTTAACACAGCCTGGCACACTTGAGGCCCTGGGTTTATTCTCCAGCTCCTCGCCTCCAAAAAGCCCTCTTTTTTATGTTTATAAAAAAGTAATAACACTTAATGTATGTGTTTTTGAAAAGTTTGCGGGTAAGAAAAACTGAACACTTGTGTGAGATACAGACATGTCCAAACATCCTGAAACATGTTCACTGCTCATCAGAATTTACTGAGTACTTACTTCCAGGTGTAGGCTTCTTATTCTTCATTTGAGATTGTATGATCTGCCTCTAAATAATTTTATCTTACTTTCTTCTCCTGTGCAATAAGGGTGATGATAGAAAGATTACCAGGTAAAGAACCATAAAGCTATATTATTATATGCTGGGCATGGCAGCACATGCCTGTAATCTCAGCACTCAGGAGCCTGAAGCAAAAGGGTCCCCTTGAGTTTGAGGCCAGCCTGGACTACTTTGTGAGTTCAAGGGCAACCTGAACTACATAATAGTGAGACCCTTTTTCAAAAAGCCAAAAAAAAAAAAAAAGTTTGCTTAAATTAATAACAATCAGTAGGTTAAAATTAGCTAACCTGCTATTAAAAAGTTAAATATGTTAGTAAACCTAGGAATTACTGAGTTAGTGTTGATGATATTTTGCCTCATGAGCAAAGTAGCCCACATACTCCTAATTTTTTTTTCCCCCAATTTATGGCCCTTTTTCTTCTAGGCTATGAGAAATATAACACAATGAGGGCAGACCCAGCTTTATGCTTCCTGGAAAAGGCTGGTCGACCAGATGAGAAAGCCATTGCAGCCGAACACCGAGTGTTAGATAATTTCTCTGATATAGTAGAAGGGTAAGCATTGCAAATAACTGAAAATTTTGTACCCACCTCATGGAGGGTATTGTTTGTATTAAGAGATAACATAACTCTAGCCTTGATTGATGCCATTGGGAATCTTAGTGATGATTATATTTAGGTATGTTAAATTATTTGTAAAGAATAGGACCAGCGTGTGGGATTTTATAAAATGGTGCAAACCACACACTGCCATAAGATACAACTGAGATTGAAAAATCACTGTTACTCTCAAATAGCTTATTTAGGTTCTGTTGTAATGCTCTTCTGTACAGCTACAATAGCTGAGAAGATTACCGTTCTCTTGAAAGAAAATAACCAAGCCAGGTGTGGTGGTGCATGCTTGTAATCCCAGCACTTGGGAGGCTGAGGCAGGAGGATCATTACAAGTTCAAGGCTAGCTTGGGCTACAAAGTGAGTTCAAAGCCAATCTGAACTATATAGTGAGACCTTGTCTCAAAAAAAAGAATAATCAAGAAGTTCTCACATGCTGCTCATGTGCTAACATTTGGGCAATTGTAGCTCTGGTTTATCGTCTCCCATTGCTGCCTGACACTTAAACGTTACTTGTTTTGCTTGGGTACATGTCCCGATGATGAGTTGCCATGCTAATACTGAGCCACCAGTTAGGGCAGAGTTGCCCTGGTTTGGGTGCCAGTGAGTTTAACAAAACTTCTCATGTGGAGACCTGAGGGACATATAAAATAGTTGGCTTTGTTACCTATCTAGTCCTTCATAACCATGAGATTTCTCTTTGACGATCAGTTTGCTTGCTGTGGGAACCGCACACAAAATTGGGTCATTTATTTATTAGAAATCATTTAATGTCACTTTTCTGCTCCATAGAGAAAAGTAGTAAAGTCAAAAACATGGAACACTAAAATAAATAGTTAATAATTACAGGAGGGAGAGAATGAAAAGGAATTATCAAAAGGAACTATGCTGATTAAAGAATTTCATTTGAAACTATGTCTGAAGCAGACACAGTGGCACATACTTGAAGTCCCAGTCCTTAAAAGGGCGAGACAAGAGGGTCACTGTGAGTTCAAGGCCCAGATGGAATACAATAGCAAGAACCTGTGTCAAAAAACAAACAAAAAGGCTGGATCTACTGGCAAATGATCATAAGCACACCTACTTAGAAAACTGAGGCAGGAGACTCACTATAAGTTAGAAAAACATGGTGAGATACTAGAAACAATGTCTTTTAAAAAAGCCAGGACATAGCACCTGCCTGCCAAGCATAAGGTCCTGAGTTTGATTCCAGGTACAAAAAAGCAAAAAGTAAAACAAAACAAAAAAAAAAGCAGGTAACGTGGCAGCCCAGCATGGTGGTACAGTCCTATAATCTCAGTACTGTGGGAGGCTGAGACAGGAGGACTGCAAGTTTATGCCCAGCCTGGGAGACTTAGTGACTTAGTGAGACCTTATCTCAAAATAAAAAATTAAAATGGTTGGGAATAGCTGAGCATGGTGGTACCTGGAAGACTAAGGCAGGAGGATCACTGGGAGTTCAAGGCCAGCCTGGACTATGTAGTGAGTTCCAAACCAACCTGGACTACATAGCGAGACCCTAAAAGGCTGGGTGTGTCAATACAAAGGTCCCCAGTGCAGCAGAGAAACAAAGTTACTTTGTTTAAAAGTAAAGCAATTATGAATGGCACTTTGTTAATGTCTTGTAGTTGTTTACTCTGATGAACCCTGTATTCATTGTCCAAAGTTTAGTAGCTGGTTTGCTTTTCCTGCAAACATGAAGTTAAATGCAGTTTCCTGTTGGGACTGTATTTTTACACACAGCTCCTTCCTCTTAATGATGGAAGATAAATCTGATGAGGGGAGGTGTTGATTCAGGGTGTCACTATGCAGTTCAGCACTGGCCCACCTCACTATGTAGTGGAGGCTGGCCCTGAACTCTCAGTGATCCTCCTGCCTCAGCCTTCTGAGTGCTGAGATTACAGGCATGCACCACCACACCTGGCTCGAAGATAAATTATTAACATTTTTCTTTGCTTCGGATTATTTTAGGGTTGACTTTGATAAGGATTGTGAAGATCCTGAATATAAACCACTGCAGGGTCCCCCAAAGGACCAAGATGATGAGGTAAAGCATTCTTATTTGAATCTAGCTTTTCTCTATTACTAGTTTATTGACTTCCATTCTTTGAAGTGTGAAGTAGATTGATTAATTTATAATACAAAATTGTAAAATATTATTTAGGTACATAAAATATGAATGTAAAGGATTTTAATGTTAGCTAGGGAGATCAGGACGGCTTTGTAGAGGAGATGGAACCCACACTAGATGTTAAAGGTTATTGTTTGACTAATAAATTCCTAAATCCTAGTTGCATGTGGTAGTGCATGCCAGTGATCCCAGCACTTGGAGGCTGAGGCAGGGGTTTGTTACAAGTTCAAGACCAGCCTGAGCTACAAAGTGAGCTCAAGGCCAGCCTGAATTGCATAGTGAAACCCTGTCGCCCCACAAAATCCTAACTCCTGTCCAGGTGTGGTGGCTCACACCTGTAGTACTAGCAGTTGGAAAACTGCTGTAGGAGGATCACCATGAGTTTGAGACCATCCTGGATCATATAGCAAGGAACTGTTTCAAAAAAACTAAGTAAAATAAAATAAGTCCCATTATCTTTGGTAAAACTGAGCTTTCAGGTTCTACTTTCTTCCTCCCCTTTCAGTTGGTTGCTTTCAAAGTTTTCTGGGAGTTCTTTTCAGAATGCCAATTTTCCCCTTTCCTTCCCTCTCCATCCTATGGGATGGATTTCCTTCTCTAGGGTGATCCTTTGATGATGATGGATGAGGAGATCTCTGTGATTGATGGAGATGAAGGTAACCTTCAGGTCAACTAATACAATTTTGGGTGGGGTAGAGGGGTGAGGAATTACTGACTCAGTTTTGTCCTGGGATTTCTAAAAGCTTCGCCTGTGGGTTGAAATACAAGTGTTACCTGTACTGTCCTTTATACATACTTACTCTTTACTCCACTGTGTTCCCACAGCCCAGGTCACTCAGCAGCCAGGGCATTTATTCTGGCCTCCAGGTTCTGCCCTCACCGCTCGGCTTCGGCGCCTGGTAACAGCCTATCAGCGCAGCTACAAGAGAGAGCAAATGAAGATGGAGGCTGCAGAACGTGGGGACCGGCGGCGGCGGCGATGTGAAGCCGCTTTTAAGCTGAAAGAAATTGCTCGGCGGGAGAAACAACAACGGTAAAATATACCTTGGGATTTGGGCTATACCCTAAGTTTGTGACTAAGGGATTTTTACTGAAAAACATTTTAGGAAAGATTTATTTACAATTCCTTACAAAGAGATAGAGTTTCTACCTTGAGTTGTTAGATCTCTAAGGCTTATAAGCTGTGTAATATTGGTAACCCTGGGAATGTCTCCAGTACATGTTTCATTGAGTTGTCTCCCTTATTTTCCCTCTTTCTTGGTAATTTCTACATGTTACATAGGTTTTCTCAGAGCCTCTTCTGGACTTTGTCCTGTTTTCCCTGCAGTCGGGTTTTTTTCAGGTATTCTAAGCCATCCTAGGGAGCAGATGTCCTGTGTTTTTCTGATTGCTGTTGTTACTCCTCTTCCCTTGGTAGATGGACGAGGCGTGAGCAAACTGACTTCTATAGAGTAGTGTCTACCTTTGGCGTGGAATATGACCCTGACAGTATGCAGTTCCATTGGGATCGCTTCCGCACTTTTGCTCGACTGGACAAAAAGACTGACGAAAGCCTTACCAAGTACTTTCATGGCTTTGTGGCCATGTGCCGTCAAGTGTGTCGCCTTCCCCCAGCAGCTGGAGACGGTGAGATGGGTGAGGCCAGGACTGATTGGGGTGGGTAGCAGCACACCAACTCTTGGTCCAATGCTGTTTCTACCACTATCTCTTGTAGAACCTCCAGACCCTAATCTGTTCATTGAGCCCATCACTGAGGAAAGGGCTTCATGGACTCTCTACCGTATCGAACTGCTTCGGCGTTTACGGGAACAAGTTTTATGCCATCCCCTTTTGGAAGATCGGCTGGCATTATGTCAGCCTCCAGGTCCAGAATTGCCCAAATGGTGGGAGCCTGTTCGACATGATGGGGAGCTTCTACGAGGGGCAGCCCGCCATGGGGTGAGCCAAACAGACTGCAACATCATGCAGGATCCAGACTTCTCATTTCTGGCTGCCCGTATGAATTATATGCAGAACCATCAAGCAGGAGCACCAGCCACATGCTTGTCACGCTGTTCTACTCCACTGCTGCACCAGCAGTATACTTCGCGCACTGCCTCACCACTGCCCCTGCGCCCAGACGCTCCTGTTGAAAAGCTACCCGAGGAGGCAGCTGCCCAGGTCCCCAGTCTGGAGAGTCTGACTTTAAAGCTAGAGCATGAGATGGTGGCCAGGAGCCAACCAACCCAAGACTATGAGATGCGAATAGCCCCCTCTGATACTGCTCCCCTGGTGTCCCGGAGTGTTCCACCTGTGAAACTGGAGGATGAGGATGATTCAGACTCCGAGCTGGACTTGAGCAAGCTGTCGCCATCATCCTCTTCTTCCTCATCCTCATCCAGCTCCAGCTCCAGCACTGATGAGAGTGAGGATGAAAAGGAAGAGAAGCTAAGTGAGTGCATGTGACAGGTGGTTGGACCTCTTCCCTATTCCCACTCTTGCTCATTCCCTTATTTCTAAGTGTGTCCTCCTAAGAAAAAAAGAGAGATTAGTTACTCTCTGGGCCTTATTCAAAGCTCTCATACACAAGTCCTACTTAACATTATTTTACTATATTTGCTCACAATTTTGTGTGATTTCTAGCTGCTGACCGGTCTCACCCAAAGCTCTATGATGAAGAGAGTCTCCTGTCCCTCTCTGTGTCTCAAGATGGATTCCCAAATGAAGATGGAGACCAAATGACTCCTGAGCTTCTGATGCTGCAGGAAAGACAAAGAGCCTCCGAGTGGCCCAAGGTAACAGCCTCATTCCTGGATAGGCAGAGTTCAGAAATAGAATGCAACGTTGTATAAAGGGGAGAAGGAACAATGGTTAGGGATTTTATTTTATTCTAGTGTTATCTTAGGTGCTGCTTTGGTTTTTGTCACATAGTCTTACGGTGTAATTAAGGCTTATCCTGAATTCATTGTGTAGCCTGGGCTGGCCTTAAACTCACAGCTATCCTGCTTCAGCCTCCCAAGTGCTGAGATTATAGGCATTTGCTTCCATGCCAACCTAGTGCTACATTTTTTGCATGAAACTCTTTCTTTCAAGTTGCTACCACTCTTCCTTTCTGCCTTACAGTTTTTACCATCCTAGTAATGACAGTGTTGTATCAGATAGTTACATAGTTAGGTCTCAGACTCTTAAATCTTTTTTTGTTTCCTCACTCAGGATCGTGTTCTGATAAACCGTATTGACCTCGTCTGCCAGGCTATACTCTCAGGGAAATGGCCTTCTAGCCGCAGGACCCAGGAAATGATAACAGGAGGAATTTTGGGGCCAGGCAACCACTTACTAGACAGTCCTTCATTAACCCCGGGAGAGTACTGTGACTCTCCAGTCCCCACACCACGAAGTAGCAGTGCAGCTTCCATGGCAGAGGAGGAGGCATCTGCGGTCAGCACAGCAGCAGCCCAGTTCACCAAGCTTCACCGAGGCGCGGATGAGAAGGAGTTCACAGTTCAGATTAAAGACGTAAGCTCAGCACTGCGGACTGCAAAGTGTGAAGAAGGCTGTGGTCTTTAACCAGTTCACTAATATGTTACTGAACATCTCATTAGCTAACTTGAACAATGTGGGGGGGGAGTTCTGTCATTGAAGTAAAGGAAAGAATCTCGGGCCGGGGATTTAGCTCAGTGGCATAAGCACCTGCCTGGCAAGCACAAGGTTGTGAGTTCAATGTCTGGTACCGGGGGAAAAAAAAAAAAGAATGTCATGAGGACCAGATTAAAAGGATGGATATTTTTGAAGGAAGCTTACTTGACACAAAGCTTTTAGGAGGGCAGATTCTAGATCAGATCCTGATTTAAATGAAATCAGGTTTTGTGAAAGCTAATCAAATGACACCTGAGTATTGGTACACTATTCCTGCTGCAATTAAATCAGTTGTTTTTTGTTTTATAGATGAAAATTCTGTGTCTTCCTCCCTTTTCAGCCTTATTAGCTACTCATTAAATACTCGATGAAGAAAAATTTCTAAAATTAGTATATGATGGGAATAATAGGATTTTGTCCCTGAGATGAATTGCCATGCTAATACTGTGACAATAGGTAGAGAGTTTTAAAACAGTCTTGCATGTTTTTTGTCTTGGGGGTTTTTGTTTGGTTGGTTGGTTTTGGTACCAGGGATCAAATTCATGACCTCACACTCACCAGGCAAGGGCTTGAGCCCCTGAGCTAAACCTTTGGCCCCAGCTTTGCATATTTTGATGAACTCTACTTGTAAATCTGTGGGGCACCAGGCCAAGAAATTTCAGTATACGTGCTGCCAAAGCGAGCACAGTAGGCCAACAAAGGATTTTTTTCTTTTTTGAGATGGGGCCTCATTGTCTAGTTCAGGTTGGTCTCAAACTCATGGCAATCTTGCCTCAGCCTCCCAAGTACTAGGATTACAGCCACACGCCACCACATCTAGCTGAAATGAAATCTTTGAAAGAAAAAAGTGTCATTGTAAATCTAACTTCTACCATTTTCATCACATCCTTGAACCAGAGGATCACCCTTGGAATAATCCTTACTTTTAAAAACATAAGCTGTATGATGTCCTGGGGGTTGTCTTTCCAGGAAGAAGGATTAAAGTTAACATTCCAGAAGCACAAGCTGATGGCTAATGGAGTTATGGGAGATGGACACCCACTCTTTCATAAGAAGAAGGGAAACAGAAAAAAGCTAGTAGAGGTAAGTAACAGAGGACATCTTTAACCTCATAATTACATGAGATCTTTCATTCTTGGTCATTGATGAAGGTGGGTGGGATTGAAAGACACTGTTGTTATTACCACCAGCTCCCCACCCCGCCCCCAGCCCAGAGAAGTGTATGTGCTCATGGGGGTGGATTCTGGGTTTGCAGCTGGAGGTGGAGTGCACGGAAGAGCCTAATCACCTTGATGTGGACCTGGAGTCCCGGATCCCCGTCATCAATAAGGTGGATGGTACTTTGCTGGTGGGTGAGGATGCCCCTCGCCGGGCTGAACTGGAGATGTGGTTACAGGGTCATCCAGAGTTTGCTGTCGATCCCCGGTTTCTAGCGGTAAGTGGCAGTTCCGTCCAGCTGGATATAAGGTCACTTTTTGTATTTAAGCTGTATAAGAGGGAGAAAGCATGTTTCTGCATCTACAAGGTGAGGGTGACAATACTGTCTTTAATTACTTCATAGAGTTTTGATAATCAAAATAATGTCAAACATTTACACAAAATGCAAGGCAACTGTTAACTGTTTAGGGGAAGAAGTCTGCTTGGTGGCAGTTTCCCACTAGAACTAATCTTTTTTTTTTTTTTTTAAGTACCTTAATAATTACTTCAGAGATTCTCTTGTCCCTAGCACAACTGATACATTTCTATTGCAGTATATGGAGGAACGCAGAAAACAGAAGTGGCAGAGATGTAAAAAAAATAATAAAGCAGAATTGAACTGTTTGGGAATGGAACCAGTACAGACAGCTAACTCTAGAAATGGGAAAAAGGTGAGACTCCAACACTTCTCAGACTAGCTGCCGAAAGTTTTTAATGGGGGTGGTGACTAATGTTTATCTTTTATCAAATGCATATTTCTGAGTAAAAGTACCTTCAGTTCACCAACAAGGAAGACAGGGTATTTTTCTTGGTATTCTTGCAATCCTGTGGTGTCTCCATCTCTAGCAGAGCCTAAAATTCTAAAAGCATGTCTAGCACCATAAGCATATGAAAATGTAAGAATTAGTGGTCTGTGGCAGAGCTTTAGTGCTTGGCTCTTCTAAATAACTCAGTTTTGGCAAATCAGTTAACGTCTTATTTCATGACCTCAAAAGTGAAAGTTTTGGTGTAAAATTTTTGTGTCAATGCTGGTGATTAGATCTAGGGCCTTGAGCATGCTAGGCAAGTGATCTCCCCCAGCTAGACAGCTCTTAAAAATTTTATGATTCTAACACTGGGCATGAGGGTGCATGCCTGTAATCCTAGCTACTTCATGGTCAGAGGTAGAAAGATTTGCAAGTTCAAGGCCAATCTAGGCAATTTAGTGAAACTTTGCTGCAAAATTTTAAAAGGAGTAGGAATGACAAGAGTCGCTGTGTTGTCCAGACTGGCTCTGAAGTCCTGGAATTGAGCGATCACCTCCCTGCCTCACCTTCCTATAAGTGTGTGGATCTATAAGTGTGTGTCACCTTGCCCAACACAAAATGGTTAAAGTAGAGTTGACCATGAATCTACCACATTACTCCTGGGAGTCCTACTGTCCTTTTTTAAAAGTCCATAAAAACATACTGCTAAATGTTTGTTTTTTCATGTTAAAAAGATAGGTACCCATGTCACGTGTTAAGGCTTAGGTTGGAAATAACATCCAGAAACATAGATACTGTACCAATTGTGTGAATTTCTTTTTCGGTTTGTTTTTGTTTTTTGAGACAAGGTCTTGCTATGTCATTCATGCTGGTCTTGGACTAATTATGTAGCCCAGGCTGGCCTCAAACTCACAGCAATCCCGCCTCAGCTACCTGACTGCTGCACCAAGGCATGCACCAAGCCCTGCCTCTCCAAATACGTGAATTTTAGGCCATTTCACCCAATATTGTGCATAAGCTAACAGCAAAGTAGAAGCACTAAAAGCTAACAACATCCGACCTCACTGAACTTAATCAGAACATCTAGAGAAAACCATTTAAAGTTCAGCAAATATGTAAATTTTTAGTCACTGTGGGGAAAATATTTTACTAAATTCAATGAACAGGACCTACAGTATTGTTGGTGTTTTAGACATCCAGATGCTTAACTGACTGCTCTGATATAATAGTAGAAGATAATTTTGCAAAGTTAATAAAGTTGTACTTCTCTTACCATGGTAAAATCATGTGAACAACCTCCTATGTAGACACAAGTCAATTTTTTTTCTGTGAATGTCTTGATTTATTCACTATCTTACACTATCCCTTATTAATAAAGGTGAGCATTTGTGAAATGCTTGATTGGAATAAAGGTACAATGTAGTCATGGAGGAAAAAGCATAAACTCCTGTTTCATATGATTACCGGTGTTGAATCTTTTTATTTTAGCTTCAGTATCAGAATGCTTCCATCAGCTAAATATAGCATTTCCTCCTCCCTGTTACTACTAATCAAGCCTAGTCTGACTGCAAGACAGAGTCCATGAAAAAGCATTTGTAAGAGCCAGGTGTGGTAAATCCCCTCTACCTGGAAGGCTGGGTAAGGAGGATCACAAGTTAGAGGCCAGCTCCTATAGTGTATCCTTGTCAAAATAAAATTTGTGGGGAAGGGAAGGGATGCAATGTAGTTCATTGCTAGAGGACATGTCTAGCACAGGTGAAGTCCTGGGTTTCATCCCCAGTACGGGAATAAAAAAGCACCTTTGTAAACTATCACTCCGTTGGCTTCCTTGCTTTATTTCTTTTTACTGTCTTCTTCCCCAGGGTCATCACGTTGAAACTGTGTTCAACCGAGTTTTGCCAGGGCCTGTTACACCCGATGGCAGCAAGAAGCGGGCCCGTAGGACACGACCTGACCTTTCTAAGATGATGGCCCTGATGCAGGGTGGAGGCACTGGCTCCATGTCTCTGCATAACACCTTCCAGCATAGCAGTAGTGGTCTGCAGTCTGTGTCATCTCTGGGTCACAGTAGTGCCACTTCTGCATCTTTGCCTTTTATGCCGTTTGTGATGGGTGGTGCAGCATCATCCCCCCATGTAGACTCCAGCACCATGCTTCATCACCACCACCACCACCCCCACCCCCACCATCACCACCATCACCATCCAGGCTTGCGAGCCACCGGCTTCCCCTCTTCACCAGCGACTACCACCTCTGGTACTGCCTTGAGGTTGCCACCGCTGCAACCTGAGGATGACGACGATGATGAGGATGAAGATGAAGATGATGATTTATCTCAGGGCTATGATAGCTCAGAAAGGGACTTCTCACTTATTGATGATCCTATGATGCCAGCCAACTCAGACTCCAGTGAAGATGCTGATGACTGAAGCCCCAGCATGGTCCCCATTGCTTGGGTGGCTGCTGTATTTTCATTTACTCTGGCCCTTGACTATGGAAAAATGGGAGGGGCAGGGGAGATGTGGGGAAACCCAGGACTCCAGGAGGTGAAAAGGAAAAAACCTTGTACCTGATTGCTCCCAATTTTGAGAGGATTGGGTGGGCAGGGGAACTCCTAAAATAATACACAACCACTTCCTCATATCTGGGGAATGAAAGGAGACTAGAGCAGCTGGTGCGCTCACCCCTCCCTAGACACCTCCATTAACCACAGACTATGTAGCGCTGGCCCTGGCCTCTGGCAGAGCCTGTTCCTGGCCGAACTGTGGACACAGCTGGAGGGTCAGGAACTGTTACCTTCCTTCCCCTTGGCATTAATAAATTTAAGTTAATCCTTTTTCACTCTTCCCTTGTACTCTATTTGCTAAAGGCTGGTAGTATAAGTATTAATTTTAAGCACGGTGGCTAATTTCAAAACCACTTTCCTAAGGCTCAGTACTGCTCATTTACCTTGGATTGAGCAGAAGTCTGTATTGGTCTAAGTTATACAAATACAGAGTGACCAGTTTGCTAAAGCCAAGGGAATGATTTAAGGTGAACAGTGGATAGAATGTTCATATCCAACTCCCAGGTTCTTGTAAGAGATGAGGAATCTCATGGATTTTTTTTTTTTTTAATTAACTGAAGTAATGGTACTTTGGGGGAAGTCATAGGATCGTATCCCTTCACAAACAGCAGCAAGGAGACTGGCTGACAGGATGCTACCACTACCTGGGCCTGGACAATGCAGCTGGGGGAAAGAGCTCAGGACTTTTGGCGCCCCTTAGACCATGTTCCCTCCAGCCCTCTTAGGATTCCACCGCTCACACTGGCGCCTGGGCCTTTTTCCTCTCCCTTAGCTTGGGTTACAATTTATCGCGAGGCCGGAGTCTATTTCCTTGGACCTGTCTCTGTGCTACCCTGGGGCACTTGGCCCAGCACTGAGGATCCGTCCAGCTGTACAGACTTGCTGCCCCATTATTTCCAGGAGGGGCGCGGACCTCGGTCCGCCCCAGTCCACTTCACCCGTGCCAGGCCCCGCTTTTTCGGCTTGCCCTTCCTTTCCGGTGGGTGGGGCCGCCAGTGAGGCGGGGGTGCACGCGGGTCTGGCCTCCCGTCTCCGCTCGCCCCAGGACCGGCAGCCTGGGTAGAAACTCGGGTCTGCGGGACCCGCGGAGGCTCAGAGTCAGGGCGGCCGCAGAGCGCTACGTGATGACGTCGCCTCACGTGCGGCAGTGGCGAAGTTGAAAAACCCGCGAAAATCGACTCTTTGAGTAGCACGTTTTGTTGATTTTTTTTTCCCCCACTATTTTTCTTTCTGCGTCTCCCTCCCCTTATGGAGAAGATTTTTTTTAAAAAATTCAACCGCCGTCGGGACCCGGAAGCGGAAAGGGCATCTTTGAGGTCGGTACTTCCGGGTCACTGAGCGAGTGCGGGATTCCGGGGCCGAGAGCGGGTGGCGGAGCTGGGACCTCGCGTGATTCTCGGAACCCGAGGAGAAGCGGTGTCCGGGGCTATGGCTGTGACTCTGGACAAAGACGCTTATTATCGGCGAGTTAAGAGACTGTACAGCAACTGGCGGGTAAGGAAGAGCCCATGATTTTCCCCAGGGAGCCCCCTTAGCCATCCCATAATAACCCTGCTTCTCGGCGCCCTTTTTTTGCTTTTCGGTCAGGAATTCCCGGGTTCCGTGTCGCGCTCTTTTTGTTGCCCCCGAATCATTCACGGGCGGCTGCGAGTGCTGCCCCGTAATACGGTGCCTCCCGCAGTTGCCCTGCCCTGCAGCCACCACCATCTTCCCCCGCGTGCCGGCCCGGTCATGCATAACAGCCACCCTAGCAGTCTCTTCCCGCCCTAGAAGAGGCAGCATCTCTCCCTCTCAGTGATCACGTCTTGCCGCCCCTCCTGCGGTGTTCACACGCACCCACGCACTCGCTTTGTACCTCCAGAACCATAATATTCCGCGCCAGGTCCCGCCAGAATTACAACCATCTTCGAATAGGAGGGATGGAGGGGCGAAGAAGATGTAGATTGAGCTTTTCGCGTTTATCATTTGCGAGGCTTTTGCTGGAGTTAACAAAAATAGTGCTCACGGGCAACCACTTCATATTATAGGCCCTGCCATGGGTAACAGACCTAACGCTGAAAATATGCCGGCATTAGTAATACAATTTTTTTAAAGTGATGCTTAAAACCTTGTTAGTTTCCTATGTTGGTAGTGTATCCGTGGCACGTGTTCAGCAAACGAGCTGTAGCTGTTTCAGGTTTCGAAAATTGAGCAGTTTTGTTGCTTTTAAAGAGCACATAGCAAATACTTGCTTTAATGATAGTAATGTATTACTCGAACGAACCTTTGATTGCATTCTGTGGTGCAGTTTGAGCTGTCTCACCTAAGACTGGCCTCTGAATCAAGTCATCAAGGGAAAGACTTTTAGAAACCTGAAAATGTCTTGACAAAAAAGATCAACTTAGATTTCAGCATTGTAAATTGATTCTCTGCTGAAGGCAAGCTATAAAAATTGGTTATTTCCTCTGCCATTCATAGGACAGATGCACGTACATGTTTCCTCTTTGGAGGCTAAATGCATTAGCTAATTGAAAATAAAATGGATTCTGTGTTGCGTTTTATCAAAAGCAAGAGAACATGCTAGGTGAATGTTGAAATTTTGTTTTGAATTTTTTGTTTTGTTTTTTAGAGTTTCACTGCGTATTCGAGGCTAGTCTTGAACTCACTATGTAGTTCAAACTGGCCTTGCACTCACTCGTCTTCTCCTGCCT
Organism: Hydrochoerus hydrochaeris; assembly: GCA_004027455.1. Classification (NCBI taxonomy): domain Eukaryota; kingdom Metazoa; phylum Chordata; class Mammalia; order Rodentia; family Hydrochaeridae; genus Hydrochoerus; species Hydrochoerus hydrochaeris. Next base: position 90,763 of record PVLA01002592.1, on the reverse strand, counting down.
CAGCCTCTCAAGTGCTGAGTTTATAGGCATGTGCCACCATGCTCCGCAAGAATGTTTAATTTTTGAATTACTTTATTTTTTCTTGTCAAACTCTTCAATAAAGGCTACAAAGCATTACCAAGAACATTGGTGATACTATGTAGAACCACGGAGCTCTTGCTCCCTTTCTGCTTAACTGGATCCTTCTCTGTGCACGAATGTCTAGGGTGTTTTTGGTTGCGATTATGTCTAACCACATACCATGGTTTTGTGTTGCCCACTAGAGGAACAGAAGAAGTTACTCTTAATCCTGGGGTTCCAGCAGACTTGATAGGTGAGGGATACAATTTGTTCAGGCATACCTGTTAATCATTTGAGACCTGTTTGTTAGGACATGCTGATGTGAATGGTCCTTGGCTACATTCATGGGCTTTTTATCTTAAAGAGTTCTCTAAAGCATCAGAGTAGCAGCTGTTTTCAAAGGAAATACTTGCGTAGTGCATTTGTTCATGCAGCGTTTTGGCAGTTGTGAAGATTGGAGTAATAGGTAGCTATGACCCCAAAAAGAAAGTCTGTACCAGTGAAGAAAATTTACAAGCTAGCTAACATCAGTGTTTCTCTTGTTATTTTCTGGGCCTGTGCTGATATGTATGGTAGCTTGCTTTCTTGTTCTGGATTGTTCTCTAAGACTAGGAAACTATCTTTTGTGGTTCAGGAAGTTTTTTTGGTTGTTGTTTTGTTTTTAAAGACAAGTCTCACTATGTAGGTCAGGCTGGCCTTGAACTCCCTATTGTAGCCCAGGCTAATCTTGAACTCACTGCTGTCCTGTTGCCTCAGCCTCCTGAGTGCTGGGATTATAGGCACCACCATGCCTGGCTGGAAGAATTTTTGAAATCCAGACAATCCCCATATTATTTCAGCAAGGCTTTGGATTACTCCACCCATCTCATTTTGTTTCATTTCGTTTTATTTTGGTTTTTTGAAATATCTTACTATTTTGTTCAACTTGGTTGGCCTTCAACTGTTTGGCTCAAGAGACCTGCCTGCCTCAACCTGGGGCAGGAGCTGGGGCTACAGGTATGTGCCGCTGTGCCCAGCTCCTTCTTCTTCTTCTTCTTTTTTTTTTTTAAATAGCTTCTCTATCTTTGGAATGGGATGAAGAAATATTATATTAGCTTTTCATCACTGTGACAGTGCTGTGGTCTTTGAATAAAGACGGAAGAAAGGTTGAGGTAAATGCACAGATGGGTTAAAGATTTTTTAAATTTTTGATTATTTGGCTTTCATAACCTAATTATCTGCTTTTCGTACTTATTTGTTTGATTTGGTTTAGTTTTTTGAGACAGGGTTTACTGTATAGGGCAGGCTGGTCTTGAACTCACTATGTAACCCAAGCTGGCCTCAAACTTCAGGCAGTCTTCCTGTCTCAGTCTCCTGTGTGCTGGGATTACAGGTGTGCGCCCTCTCGCCTGCTTGTATTTGTTCTTATATCCCAGTAAGCAACTATAATGCCTGGCATATAGTGTTCAGTAAACAGTGGTGACTGGTAAGTTTTGATGCATCTCTTTATTGATTTAAGGAGATTTCTAGTCAGGCTATAATCATAGCGACCTAAGTCCAGCTTTTCCCATAACTGATCTGTTATCCCTGTGTAATTACCATTGACCTACCCTTGCTTCAGAATTGTTTGTTGGGATAATTTATGTGGTTACCCTCGATATAATCAATCTTAAGAAAATTTTTTGCTAAGACAGTACCATTTGTTTCAAAGGAAGATCACTTTACAAATTATTTTAACCAAGTCATATACAACCAGTGTGGTAGTACATGCCCTATAGTTCCACCATGTGAGAGGCTGAAGCAGGAGGACTGTTATGAATTTGAGGGCAGTAACATCTATATTTTATAGTTTCTTAATTTGTGAATTATAGGTATTAGCTGTTATGGTAGTTGAGGAGTTAATTTTTTAATGCTATCACCTTATTCCAACTCGTACTAGTATTAGTGTAAGTTCTAAGTACTTTTAAAATTTTCTGACATGTTATTATGAAAAATTTCAAACAAAGTGGAAACAGCTTTACAGTAAACACTTCTGTGCCAGCTCCTTAAATCAGTGGTAGTGAACCTATGGCATGCGTGCCTCAGTGGGCTGTTTGTAACATGAAAACTCTAAAAGGTTTGCTATCATTGCCCTAGCTGATGCAACTAACATTTTATTATACTTCATCACACATCTATTCATTTTTTCACAATTTTTAGTAAAGTCAGTTGTATTTATACTCTTTACTCATGTAAATATTTTCACTATTTGGTAAAATACTGATTATTTCCCCTGTGCTAGGCATCAAACTTGACATTGAATGCCCTACAGAAACTTTTTCTATAGTATTTAATTTTTCCTTGTGTTGAGGACTGTCTCAAGCTGTTCTCCTTTAAAATAAAGTTTCTCTAGCCTTCTCTCCAAAAGATTTCTTTTATTTTAAGGTTCCCACACTCATAGGTTGTATTCAGTGTTTGGTTTTCTAAGTCCCTTTCCCCTTCCATTAGGTTGCTTTCTGTTCAGGTTGTTGCCAGGCCTCCTGACTCTTAGGACTTCACAGTGGTGGGTCCTCTGTATCATAGATCTGTTTCAGTTTTTTTCTTTATTTTATTGGAGCATTTTTGTTCAGTGAAAAGTATCTTTCTATTATATTAGCTTTCCAGCACTGTCATAAAATGCCTGAAGTAAAAAACTTACAAGGAGGGAAAGTTTGTTTTGACTTGTGGTTTTCTGAGGTTCCAGTCCATGGTCAGTTGGCCCCACTGCTTTTGGGCCTATGATTTGACAGCACATGAAAGCAGAAAGTGCCTGGGAGAGGAGGTTGCCTATCTCATGGTGCCCAGGAGGTGAGCAGTGACAGATTCCCTAGTCACTTAACTTCCCCAGCTAGGCCTCGCTTCTCAATGTTGTGCCCTCTGCAGTAACTTCTGGGGCTGTGACCAAATGTGCCACACATGTGCCTTTCGGAGACATTGAAGATGCAAGCATTAAATATAAAATTTGGGATTTGAAATAATTTTTTGCCCAGAATTTTCAAATCACGTTTTGTCAGTTTTCAAGCTTTCAGTATTTTGAAAAAGTAGGTGAGACTCTGTTTTCTATATACATAGCCTGTTCTCTGAAACTTTAAAACACTTCTCTCACATCTTTGAATTTCACAGTGTTAAGCCTTGCTATGCGTATGTGTCTGCCTGCCCCTCTTGTGTGAGAACAAGGACCCCCTTTTAATATCAGACTCAACATTCTTGAGTGCTGAGATCTGTTGTTGTTGTTTTCATTTTTTCCCCTCCATTTATTTCCTCAGCGATTTTTTTTTTTTTTTTTTTGGCTTTTTGAGACAGGGTCTCTCGGCAGTTCAGGCTGGCCTTGAGCCCACTTTGTAGCCCAGGCTGGTCTCGAACTCACAAGATCCTCCTGCCTCAGCCTCCCGAGTGCTGGGATTACAGGCATGAGCCACCATGCCCGGCTGCGATTTTTTTTTGTTTTTCCTGGAATTCCTATTCAGTAATTTTAGATCTCATGGATTATGTCTGTTTTAGTTTATCTTTAATTTTATTTTCATCTCTTGGTCTTATACTCACAGACTATTTGAGTTTCTTTTTTTTAATTCATATGTTCTTATTTCTAAGAATTCTTACCCTCTTTTATCACAAATACACTGTACAGTCATGTACCTTATTACATTTCCATCATCACTAGACTGTATATAAAACTAATTCTATAAGATTATAAGAAAACAGAAGCATTCTGTCACACAGTGACCTGATGGTCATTGTCTTAATGTGTTGGTAGTAGTGCAACTGAGAACAAACTTGAACTGTCAAGTTTAAACGTGTAGTACATACAGTTATGTACAGTACATACTACTTGATAGCGATAACTCATGACTGTCACCAGTTTATGTATTTACTTTTTGTCTGTTTACTCTTCTGGGGGGGGGTGCTGGGGATTGAACACAGGACCTTGTATATGCAAGGCCAGACCTGTACCACTGAGCTACACCCCCCAGCTCATCATTACTTCATACTTTTATTTATGTAGAAAAAAGTTTACTGTAAGACAGTATTCTGTGTTACACTGGCAGCAGCTTCATATATACATCTCATGATTGCCACGTCTCTTAATTATATTAAGAGGCCATGTTAGTGCTTAACACGAGCAGCTAGGTTTGTATAAGAACATACCACATAACCAAGTGCGAGGTACACACTTGTAATCCTAGCACTTGGGAGGCAGAGGCAGAAAGATCAGAACTTTGTAGCCTGGGCTGCATAGCGAGTTCACAGGCCGCCTGAACTACACAGTGAGACCCTGTCTCAACAAACCAAAGAAGGGGGGAAAAAACACTGATTGAAATGTTCTGCATGAAGGGTGGTGGCTCAGTGGCATAGCTCTTGCCTTGCATGCACAAGGCCCTGCGTTCGATCCCCAGCACCACCAAAAAAAAAAAAAGCGATCTTTACCAGGCATGGTGGTACACTTGGGAGACTGAGGCAGGAGGATCGTTGCAAGTTCAAGATCAGCCTGGATTACAAAGTGAGCTCAAGGCCAGCCTGAACTGCTTACTGAGACCCTATCTTTAAAAAAAAAAAAAAAAATACCCAGAAAATTCTGCATGAACAAGACCTGTCAACTGGGAGGCATTACTCTGGAGTATGTGGGTTGATTTTATTCTGTGGAAACCCTCCAAATGGCAGTGTCAAAAAGTGTCTTCTGGCCAGGTGTGGTGGCACACGCCTATAATCCTAGCCCTTGGGAGGCACAGACAGGATTGCCATGAATTCAAGGATGGCCAGGGTTACCTAGTGAGCTCAAGGCCAGCCTGAACTGCATAGCGAGACCCTGTCTCAATCAATCAATCAATAAATCTTTGAATTCAATCAGAATGTTTTTTAAAAGTTCACTTTTTATTTTTTCACCTCATCTTGTCATTTGTTCCCAGAGTGCAGACTGTCATACAGTTGCCTAATAGCGTGCTTCCTTTTTGCTAGGCCTGACATTAGAGTGTTTCTGAGCCCATTTCTTCACAAAAAGCTTTTAAAGAATGTTAAAGTTGTTTGCAGAGGGGTTAAGGGATTGTCTTAGCTTCTGAGAACTGAGAACACATCTCTCAAGCTCAATGATCAGACTTTCCCTTTTCAGCCCTCAACTTACACACAGGTACATGCCCATTCCACCTTCCTGATACTTAGTGACTTATGAGCTCCAAGTCCTTTGGGATCTACAACTGTATATTCTTCTCATTGGTGGCTTCCTAGTAAGCATGCTTATTAGTTTCTTATGAAAAAGCTACACCAGATCTCTCATTTACCACTCTATCCATTCTCTTTTCATCTTCCAGAAAAAAGCTAAACTATTTGAACTTACAGTGATACTTTGTATCACTACAAAAGGAAAATTGTGTTAGTTATGAAAAATAAAAAGTAGCCCTTAAAAATAGAGGTAATGTAAAAATCGCTGTGTTGTCCAGTTATAGCATGTATTAAGGATTGGCACCAGGCAGATACATTCTTAATAGAGAAGATTAAAATAGAATGGAAAAGTGTGATTTTTTTTGATCTGTTGATTGAATATTTGAAGCCATGTATGGGTACCATCTAAAAATAATTTGTCAGGTTGTACACTTTAAAAACCTGCTACACTGTATGTATTCTGTAATAATTATCAATTAGCTAATCTTTGAAATCAGTAACAGAGTTATGATGTAGCGTTTTAGTAAATGGCTATTTTAATTTTTAATAGTAATGGCAACTACCTATATGGTAGTTCCTGTGAGAAGATACTCTTTAAGCACTTTATACGCATTTCATTAACCCATAATTCCTAAGACAACACTTACAGGTGTGAGTATCAGTGAAACTGGAAATCAGAACACTTAAATCACAAATAGTAGAGTCAAGAATTGAAACCCATGTAATCTGACTTTGAAGGGAGCCCTTGTGCAGCAGGCGTACTTGGATAGTTGAACCTTTCCTGATAGCTGTGGACACTCTTTGTTACTAGACTAAAATTCTTCAAGTCATAATCTCATAAAAGTCACAGTATGGAATCTGAATGTGCAACAGTGAACTTTTCATACTCAAATTAAGTCTGTCTTGCACCTTTAATCTTTTATCCATGGGATGGCTTTGTACATGAATTGCTTATTTGGAAAATACTGGTTCTTTTGGTTGTGCAAATCTTCGAGATGTTGGCTTATTTCTTTATATAATATCAAGAAAATCTTGTTAATATCACCATTGATTTCATCAGAAAAGTCCTAAGTTGGAAACTTAGCAAGTTTGCAATGACAGATGAAAGCTTTGCAAACTTTTTTCTGTTTTTTTATATGAAAACTCAAATTTTGCTGGGGATTTAGCTCAGTGGCATAAGCGCCTGCCTGGCAAGCTCTAGATCATGAGTTCAATCCCTGTTACCAAAAAAAAAAATTATTAAAGAAAACTCAGATTTTATCATTGGCTATACATATGTCAGTTATTGTCCTGAAGTTGACAGACCCACTTCGGTTGTGAGAACCTGTATGCCAGATACCCAAAGTCTGTTGAGTTCAGCTTGCTACTCAGATAACTACAAATGCTTGTCCTTGAGACAGCTGTCACATCCCTGTGTACACACAGTACTTTGTGTTAATGTATTGTTTTCTTTGCATGGAATAATCTTTTTAATGGCTGTTTTGTTTTGTTTTGGTTAGGTTTTGTTGAGACAGGATCTCCTATGTAGCCTGGGCTAGCCTGCAGCTCACTATGCTCCTGCCTTCTTAGCCTCCCAAGTAGCAGGGGCTGCCACTTCTGGCTGATAATAATTACTACTGCCTTAAGGAGATTTTTTTTTTTTTTTTTTTTGGTTTTTTTGAGACAGGGTCTCTATGCAGTTCAGGCTTTGTAGCCCAGGCTGGTCTCAAACTTGCAATGATCCTCCTGCCTCAGCCTCCTGAGTGCTGGGATTACAGGTGTGAGCCACCAGGCCCGGCCTTAAGGAGATTCTTAAGTGAATTAGTGCTTTTCCTTGTCTTCTCCTCAGTGTATAGTGGTGAAATAGAATTTGATGACACTTGTTTGATTCATACTAAGGCACTAGCAGTTTTAACTATCATTGCTTTTGTATCTTCGTGAGAACTAACGATAAAAAAAATTACCAACCTGAAAAGGGAAAAAAAAAACCATTTCTCCATGGAGGGGTACCTGTAGATAACCTCTTTGCATTATTTATTTTATAATGATAGAGCATTACAACAGAACCTTCAATTTGTTTATATGCATTTGTGTTGCTAGAGTTTGGACCCAGGATGTTCATACTGAACTGTATTTCCAGATCTTTAAAAAAATTTTTTTTTGTTTTGAAACATGGTCTTGCTAAGGTGCCCAGGCTGGAATGGAACTTTTGGAGTTCCTGCCTCAGCCTTCCCGAGTGCTGGCATTCCAGACATAAGCCACAACACCTGACTCAGTTAGTGTGTACTTATTGACAACCAGAAGCTTTAACATGTAGGAGTCTTATATAGATATTTTTCTTTGCTTCTTGGAGAAGCTGGAATTGTAATGCTTCTGTCATGGAGCTTTTCTAGAGTAGCTTATGGTTGAAGGACACACATATCTTGATTTTAGAACTTATGGCAAAGCCACAATAATAAAAACAGTGTGGAACTGCTCTAAGGACAGACTTTTAGCTTACTGGACTAGACTGGAGAACCCCAAAATGAACTCATGTTTATGGTCAGTTGACAAGGGTATAGAGACAATTGTGAGGAAGATTGTAAAGGATATTCACATGCAAAAGAATCAAGTTGACTCTTCAGACCACAAAAATCACTTCAGAATAAATCACACCTAAATGTAAGCACTAAAACTAAACTTGTAGACGCACTATACATCAAGCTGGGTGTAGTCCACACTCTGTAATCATAGCACTCAGGAGGCTGAAGCAGGATTGTCATGAGTTCAAGCCAGCCTGGGCTACATAGCAAGATCCTGTCTCAAAAAAAAAAAAAAGTACTGTATAACTTCATGGCCTTGGATTAATAAGCAGAGTCCCAGACAACATACCAGAGGCAAAAACAAAACAAAACAAAACAGATGGATTGGGCTTCTGCAAATTAGAAAATGTTGTGCTATGAGGTGTACCGTCAAGAAATTGAATGGCTCATAGAATTAGAGAAAATATTTGCAAATCATGCCTGATAAAGGACTTACATCTAAACATAAAAATTCCTACAACTCTTTAGATAGTAAGTAGTTCACCTAGAAATCAAGTAACATCTGAATAGGAATTTCTCCCAAAAGATACAGTGGTGTCATTATCTTTAGCATTAAAAGAAATGCAAATCCAAACTACAGAAAGATAGTAATTTATACCCCTCTGGTATACAAGAAGGTAATAATGGCAAGTGTTGGTCTGCTTGTGGAAAATTTGGATCCTTCATACATTCCTATTAGGAACATAAAATGATGCACTCACTAGAAGACAATTTGGTGGCTCCTCAAAAAGTTAGACATGGAGTTACTATGTGGCTGAGCAATTTCCTAGGTGTATACCCAAGAGAAGTGTGTACTCAAAAACTTGTATACAAGTCACGTGTGGTGGGTGGCACAACCCAGCACTCTGGGAGGTGGAGGCAGGAGGATTACAAGTATGAGCCAGTGTGGGCAACTTAGTAACTTGGCAGGATCCTATCTCAAATTTCAAGAGGGCTGGGGGTGTAGTTCGTTCAAATACCCAGGGTTTAGTCCCCCTAACCAAGATGACAGGGAAGGGTGTACTCAAATGTTCGTGGCAGCATTGTTCATAATTAGCCAAAAGGTGACAACAACCCGAATGTCCAGTCAGTTGATGATTGATGTATTGCAGTACATCCACCAAGGGAAATTTTTAGTTATGAAAAAGAATACTAGAAAACAGATGAACCTTGAAAATATGTTAAGTGAAAGAAGCCAGGCACAAAAGCCACATAAGATGATTCTATTTCTATGAAATGTCCAGAATAGGCAGATCAATAGAGACAGGTATGTCTAGAGAAGAGGCAGGGAAAGTTAAAGAGTAATTCCTAACAGACCAGAATTTTTGAGAAGGAGATGAAAATATTCTAAAATTAGTTCATTTCATGAACAAAGCACAAACTGTGTGGAAATATTTTTTTTCAAAGGATCAACAACTGGGATCTCATCTTATTAAAAAGCTTTTTGTACATCAAAAGAAATAGAGTGAAAAGACAACCCAGAGTGTGAAAAATTTTAGCCAATTGTCCCTCAGAAAAAGGACTTCTATCTAGAACAATAAAGAATTGGAAAAAAAAAAATCAGACTCCCCGCATTCAATGACCCAATCCAAAAATGGGCATCTGAGGTGAACACATACAAATGGCAAATAAATGTATGAAAAAATATTCAGCATCATTGGTCATTCAAGAGATGCAAGTTAAAGCAACACTGAGATTCCTGCTCCAGAAAGAATGGCTGTCATCAAGAAATCAAGCAGTAACAAATGCTAGAGGGGCTGTGGGGAACAAGAAACCTACTGTCAGAGTAGACTGGTTCAATTGCTATGGAAATCAGTGTGGAGATTCCTCAAAAAACTAGAATTAGAGGTCCTATTTCTGGGTTTTTTCCGAGAAGAATTTAAAACATCATTCCATAGTTACTTATGTGCACCCATGTTCATAGCAGCACAATTCTGAAATAGCAAAATCCGGAAACAACTCAAATGCTCATCAACTGAGGAATGGGTGGCAAGAAATATTTTTATACAATGGAGTACTACTTAGTTATAAAGAAGGATAAGCTTGAGCCTTTTATAGATAAATGGATGCACTGTGAGACCATATTCGTAAGAGAAATAAATCAGACTTGCATGTATAAACATTGCATTGTCTCCCCAGTGTAAGAAGTTGAAAGAGTAGATAAGACCCAAAATGTAGAATAGATACTGTGAAATGGGAAGAAACTGTTCAAAAGGAAACAGAAACTGGGATGGGAGGAAGAAGAAAGTGAAAAAAAAAAATAAAACACACATACATGATAGTTATACTATTAATTTCTATTCATTGAAAAGGAAGGTTTGTTCTTGTATTGGCTATCAATTTTCCATGCTTATATCTTGTAATATGAGCAACTGCTTTGAAGCTAACAGTGTCCAACATATTAACCATGCCACTTTTCCTATTTTGTTTTGAAATTTTTAGTATATGTGCTGCCGAAGCAAATACTTTGTTTTGAAATTTTATATCATTGATTTTTCTCTTTAAAAGTAAGAAAAAAATAGGTCATGCTTGGAGTCACATACCAGGGTATTATAAACATTACAGTGTATACTTTTAAATGGGAGCATTTTACTATATGTGAATTCTATCTCTGTAAAACTGTTCAAAAAATAGAGTAATTTATAGTGAGACTCAGGCAGACATGAACCTTAAACTTGGAATTTCTATTAGAAAATAATTTTATCTGTCCACCCATCCACAGTAGATGACTGACATCTGTATCCCTTTTTTGCTAGTGTGCAGAGAAAATAACTAAATTTCTTGCTCTTTCCAGAAGGGAGAAGATGAATATGCCAACATTGATGCAATTGTTGTATCAGTGGGTGTTGATGAAGAAATTGTTTATGCCAAGTCAACTGCCTTACAGGTGAGAAGTTTACATAATTTTCAGTCCTTATGATCCACTGCAGTGTGGTAGCCACAGTAAAACTGAGTTCCTGGGTCTGAGTATGCCACTGAGCTGAAGAGCATGTGCTCAGCATTCAGATGGCCCAAGATGTGATCCATGGCCACACCGGAAAATTCTCAGTCCCACCAGCTGTATTTCAGGTCCTCTGTAATGACTGCTGTTCAAATAGAGGATTTCTAGCATCACATAATGTTCAGTTGGAATTAGCACTGGATTAGAATATAGGGGGAAAAGTATGTAATATGTATAAACCTAACTGCATTTAATCAGAAAATCTAAATAAATTTGGTTGAAGTAATATTTCTTTTCTATAGTATATTCAGGGACTCAGGCTTTTCCCAAGTCTCCTCTGCTGTTCAGGATACAGAATTGCTTCTACAATTTCAGTCATTCCAGCTATGTATTCCTTAAGCAAGAACATGGGGAAAGAAAAGAAAGGGACTTGCTTACAAGTCCTACACAGACCAGGTGTGGTGGCACATGCCTCTAATCACAGCACCCAGAGACTGAGACAGGAGGATCACTCAGAATTCAGGGCCAGCCTGAGCTACATATTGAAACCCTGTCTCAAAAAGAGACCAAAAAAACAAGTCCCATACAGTACTTACAAGTTAATTTTCTTTGCATGGAAATGGGGGTGGTTGAGATAGGGTCTCGCTATATAGTTCAAGCTGGCCTAGAACTGACTGTAAAGCCTGGCCCTAGGCCTTAAAATTTACTGGCCAAAAGTTAATCTAATAGCCATACTTAGTTATAAGAATGAGAAATCAAAGTCTTGCTGGTCAGTGTGTTCACCTATCATTTCCCATCTCTTTTTAAGAAAGAAGTGAAATGAATATTGGTTGGCAGCTTGCCATCTTCAGGGAAGAGTGCATGCGAAGGATGTTACTCTGGCTCATTTTATTGTACTAAACAGTGAGTGAGACAGCTGGGCGCAGTGTCGCACACGTAATGCCGGCACTCAGGAGGCTGAGGTAGGAAGATCTCTGTGAGTTTGAGGCCGGGCTGGGCTACATAGTTTCAGGCCAGCCTGTGCTACTTAACAGTAAGACCTTGTCTCAAAGAAAGAAAAAGAAAAGAAAACCCAGTACTACAGTTCCTATAAACATAAGTTGTCCAGGAACTAAGGGTGTAGGTTAGCAGTGGACTGGTTTTTTAACACACATAAGGCCCTGGGTGCAGTACCAGCACCAAAAGAATATAAAAAGAAACATTAGTCATACACGTGGTTCCATGATTTTATTATGGAATGTTTCAAGTATGTAAAAGCAGATAAAGAACTAATTTTTTTTTAAAGTCACTAATGTACATGCTGTCCAGTTCTGATGAATTGTCAGCCTCTGGCCCAGCTTGCTGCATGTGTCCACTTTGAAGCCATCTCACTCTGGGTTATTTTAACTCCAAATGAAAATGCGGTGATACCTGGATTAAAAACTTTAGTTTGTTTTATGATCTTGGGGAAGACGGTTGTGGTTGTCACCTGACATGGTGTTTGTGAACAGAATCAAAATTTTGTTGAATGCTTTTTTTGAGAACTGAATTGTTTACAAACAGAAACATTCATCAACTGAGGTATTCCTGTATTTCTTTACATAAGTTAGTTCATTTTTAAAAATCTGTAAATATTGTTGTTACTGTTATTTTCTCCCATAGACATGGCTCTTTGGTTACGAGCTAACTGATACAATCATGGTCTTCTGTGATGATAAAATCATTTTTATGGCCAGCAAGAAAAAAGTGGAATTTTTGAAGCAGATTGCCAACACTAAGGGCAATGAGAATGCTAACGGAGCCCCTGCCATAACACTGCTCGTACGAGAAAAGGTCAGGACTAACAAGCAATGTGTCATAAGTGGGGAAGTCTAAAAGTCACAAATGCAGAAGAATAGTTGTAGCTGATTATGGTTGTAATTACAAAGTTGTGTCATATTTTTACTGTTCACTAGAAAAAACTGTTCTGAAAGCCTGTTAGTTCTGCAGCAAACTAGGTAGGCTGTGGCATCTCAGTAAATACTGACTTTATCTGGCCTTTCTCCAGGATGCTGTTAATTTGTTGCTTTCATCTAAGTACTTTATTTAGAGAAGATAACCTTAAATATCTTTAAGAAAATTTGTGGCACATGGTGGTACCTGCCTGTAATCACAGCACTCAGGAAATAGAGGCAGGATCTTCGCAAGTTCAAAGCCAGCCTGAGCTACCTAGTGAGTTCAAGGATACCTCGAACGAGACCCTGTCTCAAAAAAAAAAAAAGAAGAAGAAGTATACATGCCAAATAATTGAGATTATTTTAAAATGTTTTGTTCATATTCTTGTTTTATAATTAAAATATATTCCGTGTAAAAAATTTTGTACATACTGCATTTCTAATTTTTACCAAATGTGATCTTTTTGTCTCATTGCCCACGTAAACAGGAATTTTTCCTCAAAATTTTGTTCAACTATGTACTTTCAGCTTTTTTAAGAAAATGAGTAGTCTTGTCAATTTACATGGTACTTTCACTTAGGTCTATAAAAAAATCCAAAGAAAGTTTGTGTAGGCCTTTACTGTATTACAGTCTCTCCTTTAAAAGTGGGGAGGGTTAGGGTTGAATTTATTGTTTCCATGATTTATGGACTGTTTCTGTCTGGTTACTACCAGCTGGAACACAGATATGTAATTCTAACACTGACAGACCCTTTTTTTCCCTGTGGCACTAACAGAATGAAAGTAATAAGAACAGCTTTGACAAGATGATCGAAGCCATTAAAGAAAGCAAGAACGGCAAGAAGATTGGCGTGTTCAGCAAAGACAAGTTCCCTGGCGAGTTCATGAAGAGCTGGAATGACTGCCTTAACAAAGAGGGCTTCGACAAGGTGAGGAGAGGCAGCTGTTGGGAGGCAGAGCCTAAGAGTCGAGAAGACAAGTGTAATGGACCTCTAGAACAGATCTCACAGAACGTTTGTTTTAGAGAAACCGTGTATTCGTTCACGTTTTTGTTTTTTGTTTTTGTTTTTCATCACCTTTAGCTGAAGAGTTTCACAGTTTTACTTTTCAGTCAGAAAATGGGGTGTTCAAGAGTTAGTCCAGCCACTTCAGAGTTGCAAACTTAGAAGAAATCTCATGTCTAGCCAGGCATGGTGGCACACTTGTCATCCCAGCACTCTGGAGGCTGAGGCAGGAAGATCAAAACAAAACAAAGGAGTTCGAGGTCAGCCTGGGCTACATAGTGAGTTCAAGGCCAACCTATAGATAACATAGCACGACCCTGTCTCAAAAAAAAGAAAAATTTCATGTACCAAAGAAACATAATTGTGTTTTTGTTTTCCTTGCCTTCCTACTTATCTTCCCTTAGCCTTTATGAAATCTTCTGTAGAGAGGGGGATTCACAGTTTTAAGTGACCTGGCAAAGAGCTATTTTAAACATTTATTCAAGGAGAGACTAGGTGAACATTTTGCAGACTACTGATGAAAGCTGTCAGATAACCAAATGATAGTGGTCAGGTGTGGAGGGATGGATGCGTTTGTCCAGAAGTTTGCATTTGGATGTTAGAAACAACGTCACTGTGATTGCAGATAGATATCAGTGCGGTTGTGGCATATACCATTGCCGTGAAGGAGGATGGAGAGCTCAACCTAATGAAGAAAGCAGCCAGCATCACCTCTGAGGTTTTCAACAAATTCTTCAAGGAAAGAGTCATGGAAATAGTTGATGCAGATGAGGTAACTGGAGAAGGAAGGAGGGTCTTCCTAGTGTTTACTTATTACTTCCTATGGTAGTAATAAGGGCCTACTTGGCAAGTTTTTTATTGTGTGTTCAGCTATTGTAAGACTAACATTTAGGAGTAGGTTGATAATAATTGTGCCATCTGTTTTTCAAAATAACTAAACCTACACTATAGTTTTTTAAGGTTACCCATTATTTTACTTGAGGATTCTTAGAATAGCTGTAGTTCCACACACCGTTTTCTAAATTTACTTTGTATGTATGTATTAGTACATAAACCTCAAATTATATTAGGGCATGATATCTTCAAGTACTAATGTCCAAACACCCACACCCTTATTCCCCCCGTATAATAAGTGTCACTTACTTCTGGTTACTCTTACAGAAAGTTCGACATAGCAAACTGGCTGAGTCTGTGGAAAAGGCCATTGAAGAGAAGAAATACCTAGCTGGGGCAGACCCTTCTACCGTGGAAATGTGTTACCCTCCGATCATTCAGAGTGGTGGCAACTATAATCTCAAATTTAGTGTGGTGAGGTAAGTGTGAGAACTGTCTAATAAAATAGCCAAAAACTTCAAGAATATTCTAGGGCCAGGAATATAGCTCAGCAGCACAAGTCCCTGCCTGGCAAGTGCAAGGTCCTGAGTTTGACTCCTTGTACCAAGAAAAAAGGAATATTCTAAGTATTGTGGCTTTTGGCCTTTTTCTTTATCTGAGTAGTCTGCCAGCTATATCTGTTACTACTTTTTTTTTTTTTTTTGTGCTGAGATTGAACCTAGGAACTCCCCACATAAGACAAGCCTTCTACTGAGCACCTCCACTGTTTTGTTTTGTTTTGTTTTGTTTTGTTTTGTTTTGTTTTGGAGAAAGCATCTCACTATGTAGTTAAACCTGGTCTTGAGCTCACTATGTAGCTGACACTAGACTCAAACTCACAATCCTGTCTCTGCCTCCAAGTACTGGGATTGCATGCATGCACTACCATGCCTGGCTTTTCTATGTTTTTTGTACATTGAGTCTCACTGAGTTACCTGGGCAGATGTCAAACTTGCCATCCTTATGCTCAGTCTGTCAAATAGCTGGAATTACAGGTGTCTGTCACCATGCCAGAATTCTTCCTTACGTTATTTGATTGTAAGCATTGTTTCCAAATTATTAAAAGTACTGGATGGGGCCGGGGATTTAGCTCAGGGGCATAAGCACTTGCTTGCTGAGTGTGGGGTCATAAGTTCAATCCCTGGTACCAAAACAAAATAAAAAATAAAAGTACTGGAAAATGCAAAATATGAATGGTACAGTTTATACACTTGGCATTTTTAGAATACTGTACTCATTATGTCCCTCGATTTTTATCCCAGAAGTTTGGTCACACAATTAAATGCATATACCTTGTACTCTGCGTGAACTGATTTGAAGGTTACAATACACAATGTATATACTGTGGTTACCCCCTAACTATTGTATTTTGATATTTTGTTTTATTTTTCCTCTTTAACATAAATTAGATTTGAAAAGAAGAAATAAGTTTCATCACAAAATTTTACTCCAGACCCTATTATGTTTTTGTGTTTTGTTTTGTTTTGTTGTCTTTTTGAGACAGGGTCTCACTGTGCAATTCAGGCTAGCGTTGAGCTCATTTTGTAGCCCAGGCTGGTCTCAAACTCACAATGATCCTCCTGCCTCAGCCCTCCAGAGTGCTGGGATTACAGGCCTGCACCCTCACATCTACCTCCTAGTATGGATATTAAAAAAAAAAAGTTTAAATCAGTATTCAACCACAGCTTTTGGATATACTGAGGGAAAACAGTGATTACAGATTTTGTGTGCCAATGATACTACAAAACTTCTTAGTTTTGGTAATACAGTGCTTTCTCCTTTTGTCTCTAGTGACAAGAATCATATGCATTTTGGGGCCATCACTTGTGCCATGGGTATTCGCTTCAAATCTTACTGTTCCAATCTTGTTCGCACCTTGATGGTTGACCCTTCTCAGGAAGTTCAAGAAAATTACAACTTCTTGCTCCAGCTTCAAGAGGAGCTGCTAAAGGAATTAAGACATGGTGAGGTGCCTTAGGAAAGAAAATTCAGAAATCATATAGCAAAAATATCACTAGTGTTGATGTAAGTTTATATCCTTGAGACTTTCATATTAAAAATGGGGTAAGAGTTGATTAATCTTGACTTGTACTAGGATTTAACTATTAGATCTGCTTTTGTTTCAGATCTAAGTGGTCATTGTGGTTTACGTTGATGTTTACAGAGGTCTCTAATTTATTGTTAGATTTTCATGTCCCTCTATTCATAAGACACCTTGACTTTGATGTTCTTCAGTTCATAAAGATCTGAACCAATAGCTGTAGCTGTACCAATAGAACATGTAGCACTATTCCTACATTACATGGACACCAAAGATACCAAGAGTTTTAGCATGAGAGTAGGTTAAATAGCAAGAAACTACTTCAAAAGAAACTGAGGAACTTGACTCTACTTTTGTTTTGGACTCCACATTCCTAGCTGGCTCACTGAAACTTTGTTTTAAACCATTTCATAAACCCACCCACACCTGTTACCTAGAACTTTCAGACTCCATTCCTCCATGGTGTGTTGTAAACGGTCGCAAGAAATCCTGCTAAGAATCATGGATATAGGTAGTTTATAAAGTACCCTTTGACACCTCCATATCTGGTATACTCTAACTTGGCATGTCCATTCCTAGCCTAGATCCAGGAAGATTAAGGCTAACATTTCTTCTAATAATTCACACATTTAGCACTGAATGAAGCAAATCCACTGCATAGATCTGATTTTCAAAATATGTAACAACTTTAACGTGATTCTATTTGTCATCCCTTAAAGGATTTCACTGAGACCAGCGATTGTTCCACAGTACTTCTGGATCAGCGATTCTCCAGCTAAATGATTAAGGATAACTGGGCAGACTATATTTAAAAATATAAATTTCTAGTCCCTGATGCTGCATTCTTTGGTTCACAATTCAAGAAACACTGCTTTAGGGGATTTGATAGATAAAAAACATGCTGGGTATAGTGGCTCACACCTGTAATGTTAACACTTGGGAGACTGAGGCAGGAGCCTTGCTGTGAATTTGAGGACAGCCAGGACTACATAGCAAGTTGAAGGCCAGCCTAAAGTATACAGTGAGACCCTGTTTCAAAAACATTTGCTAACTTTTTGTTTCAGATGTATCTTCTGAAGAATACTTTATAATGTCTACTTTTGTCTTGTTACTAGGTGTGAAGATCTGTGATGTATATAATACTGTCATGGATATGGTTAAAAAGCAGAAGCCAGAGCTGCTGAACAAAATTACCAAAAATCTAGGGTATGTTTTAATGTGTGTTGTCACTCAGTAAGTTTTTATGACTGGCAACAGTTGATTGATTTTGCCCATGCTTATGGACTAGCAAGGTTAACTATATGCCAACATGTGATTTTATGAAAGAGGGAAAAATTTAAATTCTCCTCCCAGGTATGTGGGGCAGAGATTTTTGCTAGCCAGGATAGTGTTACAGCCAGTAGCTATTCCAGGATCAAATAAACTCACATTTGCAAATTAAATACTCTGAGATGTGTTAATGTTTTATTTCAAGCTTTTATTTAATCCAGTGTTTCTTAAATTTACTTGACCTTGCCAGCATGGTGGCATATACCTGTAATACCAACATTCAGGAGTCTGAGGGAAAAAGATCACCATGAGTTTGAGGCCAACCTGGACTACATAGTGAGTTCAAGGCCAGCATGAGCTACAAAGTAAGACCTTGTCCCAGAAAACAAAAACAAAAACAAAATTTGTCTGACCCTGGACCATGGACAAATACCTAGTTACATGTTATAGAACTGAGGACATTTTGGGTGGCAAAATTCTAGGAGTCTCCTTAGATGAAAACTAGTCTGGGTTATATACTTTCTTCTGTTCCTTAATGACACCATATTTTATGAATCTAATTATCAGTGTTCTACTAAAAATTGCCTCTCAATTCAGTTATTACTGTTTTTGCAGGGGAGGGGTCATGGGGATCAAACTCATGACCTTGGACTTGCCAGGCAGGCACTTAAGCCACTAAGTTAAATCCCTGGCCCTTACTGTTTTGGTAATAATCCTTAATAGTCTGCTAAACTATTCATAGGAAAACTCCTAACATGATTTTGTAATAAATTAAAATTTAAGCATTGGTAAATGAAGTTTTTATTTGATAATTCATGAGATAATTAGGACATTATTTTTCAGTATGGGATTCTACAACTTCCTTAGAAGCCAATGACTGTCTTTGAGTCCTCTTGATCAGGAGGAGCAGATCACTCCAGCCTGTTTGCCTGCTTTATCTTAAAATACAAAGTGAAGATTAGAAATTAGCTCCTTGGTAGAGCACTTCCCTCAACACTTCAAGGCCCTGGGTTCACTCCCCGGCACCAAAAGAATACTGAAATGGACATGTTATAGCTGACCCATGTTAGAGAAATTTTAGCCTGTTGCTGCATTTTTCTTTATTTCTTTCCAGATTTGGGATGGGAATTGAATTCCGTGAAGGTTCTCTAGTAATCAACAGTAAAAATCAGTACAAACTGAAGAAAGGTAAGTTTTGCATGCATTTAATACTGTTTTGAGTAATACTCTTTAGCTTTGCCTCCTTTTCTGTATAAATCTTAGTACTTTCCATCCTTTTATAATCACAAACTGATCCCTGTTGGATCATTTTAGGGATGGTTTTCAGCATCAATTTAGGATTATCTGACCTGACTAACAAGGAGGGGAAAAAACCAGAGGAGAAAACTTATGCCCTATTCATTGGTGACACGGTGCTTGTGGATGAGGTATGTGTTTCCTCTTAAAACTTCCATGTTCACAAACTGACTTGGTGCACGTTTTGGTTGTTTTGGTTTTTTGAGAAGGGTCTTGCTTTGAGAAAGGGTCTAGCCCAGGTTATCCTCAAATTTGTGGGATCCTTCCTTCTCTTTAAGTGCTGGGATTACAAGGGTGAGCAGATGTTAGACCTTGTGGGGGGTTTTTTCTTACCAGTGAATGAGCCTGAACTAATCAGCCAGGAATAGAAATCATGACCCAGATACCGGGAATAATTACAGCCACGCGGCTTGATAATAATAATACCTGGAACTAATTTGGACAACAAATTATTTAAAATTTTTTAACCAGGACTGGTGGCACACACCTATAATCCCAGCACTTGAGAGCCTTGGACAAGAGAATCATTTTGCGTTCAAGGCCAGCCTTGGCTACATAGTGAGTTCAAGTCTAGCCTGAACTACATACCTTGCCTCAAAAAAAGAAAAATTTTAAGTGCCAACTTTCTTAGGCTACAGTTTGTATATCATACAATTCATTCACTTAAAATGTATAGTTTTTTAGATGTACAGTTTACTCATTTTTAATATATTTTGGTTGTGTAACCAACACCACGGGTTTTAGTTTTTGAACCTTATGTCACCTCAGAAAGAGACCCTGAAACCACAGATCATTAGTCTGCGTTTTCTTCTTTCCCCTTCAGGTTCTCTAAGCTCAGGTAGCAGCTTTAGGTCTCTAAAGATTTGCTGTTTTTGGACAGTTACATAAACTCAGTGAGACAGTATGCAGTCTTTTGTGATTATCTTCTTTCACTTAGAAGGAATTGACTTTTAATAACAATGGCAAATAGTTCAGTGGTTTTACCATAAGCTAAGCACTTTTACATACTAACTCCCTGAAGCTTCAGAGTTAACTTGTGAGGTAGATAGTGTATTCTTCCTCTCCTCATGCCCAGGTAACGGGACTGAAGGCATAGAGAGTTTGAGTAACCTGCCAAGAGTTAGCAACCAAGCCAGGTTTAAATCAACCTGTATTCTTCATGATTGCCTTCATCTTGCTTCCCAAATTGTAGTTCCTAATGTGGGATCAGGAAAATCAAAGCTATATTTAATGTCAAATACTTTATCTTAGAATTTAGAAAATACTAAGCATTGCCCAGCTATATTGTAAGCTTGAAAGTAGAAGTGCTTCATTTAAGTTAATGTCTGAAGTCTCCATTTTGTTCTAGGATGGCCCAGCTACAGTTCTTACTTCTGTGAAGAAGAAAGTGAAGAATGTTGGGATTTTCCTAAAGGTATGGCAAAGAGAAACACTGTAGGAATTTCACTACAACAAAGAAGTTAAACAGGATTAAAAAGCTACGTTCGATTGTTATTGTTGTGACTTTTTCCAACAGAATGAAGATGAGGAGGAGGAGGAAGAGGAGAAAGATGAAGCAGAAGACCTTCTGGGAAGAGGTTCTCGGGCAGCATTACTTACAGAAAGAACACGAGTAAGTTTACTATCGTTTTAAATTACATGCATCATATGATGCATGTGCTTTGGTAACTTGAGTTCTCCCTTCACTAGAATGAGATGACTGCAGAAGAGAAGCGGAGAGCACATCAGAAAGAGCTGGCAGCTCAACTCAATGAGGAAGCAAAGAGACGACTGACTGAGCAGAAGGGAGAGCAGCAGATTCAGAAGTAAGAGTTCACACTGAGCAGTCAGATTGGAGTGGGATTACTGTGGGACAGCAGACGTTTCTCAGGGGTTTCTTTTTTGTCTCATTCCAGGGCTCGCAAATCTAATGTGTCCTATAAAAACCCGTCTTTGATGCCTAAGGAACCACATATTCGGGAAATGAAGATCTATATTGATAAGAAGTATGAGACTGTAATAATGCCGGTGTTTGGCATTGCAACACCTTTTCACATTGCCACAATCAAGGTACTAATGCTTGCTGCATCAGGATTCTTTCAAACTGTATTTTTCTTTTGGTGCCAGATCTCAGCCCCTCAAACTGTATCTTAAACTACAAGCTGTGCTTACCATAGGAACTGTGTCCTCTCTCTCCTTTTCTCACTCTTTGTTTAAACTTCCATTTCTCAGTTCACTGACTTTCTCCTCTCTCCCTTATCTCCTGTCATTTTTCTTCCATTTTTCCCTTTGTATATCTTTTTAAAATTTTATTTAATCATTTCTTAATCTGTAGTATGTGTAGCATGAGATACTTCTAAGAAATTCAGTGAGTTGTGTTTTTTTTCCATCAGTACCGGGTTTTTGCACTGAACTCTATATCCTCAGTATTTTTATTTTTTAGACAAGAGCTGGGCACAGTGCTTGGGAGGGTAAGAATCGCCAAAAGTTCAGGACCCTAACTCAATGAAGTATATAATGAGCCCTATCTCCAAAAAAATCCATAAATAAGTAAATTTTGAAACAGGGTCTCACTAAGTCACTAAATTGTTTATTAGGTTTAGATTGACATTTACAGCGTAAATTCTTAAAAAGCAATCAGCTTGTAACTCCTTACCTAATTTTTGTACCTCTGTAACTAATACCTAAGTAAGCAATTTACTGCTTTTGTTCTTGTTCTTTCTTTTCTTTAAACAGAATATAAGTATGTCTGTAGAAGGTGATTATACTTACTTGCGAATCAACTTCTATTGTCCAGGCAGTGCTCTGGGCAGGAATGAAGGCAACATCTTCCCTAATCCTGAAGCCACTTTTGTCAAAGAAATGTGAGTCCCCAGGAAAACAACCATCCCCAGATCCCTGCTGGCTGGTGTGGTAATCCTAGGAACATTCATACTCGGGGTTCTGTCCTCCCTACATAAGTAACACCAGAACTTCCATCGGGACCATTGTTGAAATTGTTTTACTGTTTTTGAGGATGGATTTTGAGATCCTGATTTAGATCCTCATGAGAATATTTTGTACTTACTACACATATTTTCCAAAAGAATCCTCAAATCGTCTAATCTCAAATCACATTGGATTCTGTTCTTCATAATGTGGAATGGAATGAAATCAGGGGATGTTATGCAAGGATTGAAAAATAAGTGTAATTTCTTTCAACCCTCAGTGGCTTAGCTGTGATTTCCATTTGGTAGAAAAGAAAAGGCAGTTTTTTTAACTTTTCAAGTATTCTCACCATCTAGTGCTACATTTTTCTTAGAGACCTTAAGCCAGTTACCAAGTAGAGTTTACCTCACCTGATAAATAAACTTTTACTAACATTTCCCCATTTCTGCAGTACATATCGTGCCTCAAATATGAAAGCACCTGGAGAACAGACGGTACCAGCTTTGAACCTTCAGAATGCTTTCCGAATTATCAAAGAAGTACAGAAACGTTACAAGACTCGGGAAGCAGAAGAGAAAGAAAAGGAGGTGAGCCTTGAACATGGACCTGTCAATTGAAAAGGACGTGTTTTGGGGAACAGGTGAAAGATATATGAGGATCCACATTAATTTTCATACCACATAGGGTATCGTGAAACAAGACTCCCTGGTGATCAATCTAAACCGGAGTAATCCCAAATTGAAAGATCTATACATCCGCCCCAACATAGCCCAGAAGAGGATGCAAGGCTCCCTGGAGGCCCATGTCAATGGTGTGTATAAACGGCACATTCACAGTGTGGAAAGGGACTGCGGAAAAAAGAAAGAATGTTTTGTACAGTTGTTCATGTTCCCTCTGATCCTGTTCAGATCAGCCAAAAATTACTGTGCCTCTTACTCTAGCCTGATGATACTGCCTGATTCTTTCCCCCAGGTTTCCGTTTCACTTCTGTTCGAGGAGACAAAGTGGATATTTTATACAATAATATTAAACATGCTTTGTTCCAGCCCTGTGATGGAGAAATGATCATTGTCTTGCACTTTCACCTTAAGGTAGGTATATCCTTCTGCTTAACGAGATATAATTATGAGCTCCTAAGAAAAAAAATTTTTTTAGCTTCTTATAGTGATAAAAATATCAATTGTCACAAAAGATCAAGAACTTTGAATGTGTATAAAGTCCATAGTATCTAAAAGATGCTAAGCATGTTCGTCACTTTCATGTGGAATATAATGATAACCAAAATATAAAAGATCTCCCAAATTCCTTTTTCTGAAATTGAAGTTTTGCTTTAGTCAAAACTTGTTACTAGTATATTTTCCAAAGTTTGTGGAGGCTCAATTTTTTTTTTGGTACCTGGGATCAAACTCACGACCTTGCACTTGCCAGGCAGGCGCTTAACGGAGGCCCAAATTTTGATCACTGCCATTTCCAGCATAGGGAGTTTTATGCTTTTGCGTTCTATTTCTCATCTCTTGCCTCTTTCTGTGTTAGTTGGCCTAACGTCCTCTGACATCATTCTTGTTCTTCCTACTTATGCCGTCAGAATGCCATCATGTTTGGGAAGAAGCGACACACAGATGTGCAGTTCTACACAGAAGTGGGGGAGATCACCACAGACTTGGGGAAGCACCAGCACATGCATGACCGAGATGACCTCTATGCTGAGCAGGTCCGTGGTGTTCAGTGTGGTCTCTGCAGTGTAGCGAGGTAGGAGAGGTCCAGATCTGAGCTCAGGAATAGGTTATGAATTCATCTTGACAGCTAAGGACCGATGTCCTCCTTCAATATGTACATGTTTGCATAAATACTGTTTGATAATTAAGAATACAAAAACACTTCGGACTTTTGCAGAGAAGGTCCTATTAACAAGTACTATGAAGATGGTAATTAATAGTTTTTCTCCTGCAGATGGAACGAGAAATGAGGCACAAACTGAAAACTGCCTTTAAAAATTTCATCGAGAAAGTAGAAGCTCTAACAAAGGAGGAACTGGAATTTGAAGTGCCTTTTCGAGACTTGGGGTAAAAAAGTCCTACTGCTTTTCACCTAAAGTTTTATTCTCCTCTCCATTTTAGGAAAATGAGTTACTCTTTTTTAATAACAAACAAACATTCTTTTTTTCCCATCACTGTTAATTTTGAGGCTCCACTGCTTGAAAATTTGAGGGTTTGGGTGAGTGGCTGGGACTGGGAGGCTTCCGCTGGGCGTGAGTCTCCAGTGAGTCCAGAGCTGTGTTTGGCTGAGGAGAGGGGAGCAGTTTCGCCTGTGGTGAGCCGTCTCCTCCTCATTCTCTCAGGTTTAATGGCGCTCCCTATAGGAGTACCTGCCTCCTTCAGCCCACGAGTAGTGCGCTGGTCAATGCTACAGAATGGGTGAGTATTTCTTGGCTCCTTTTATTTGTTTTCATTTTTATTTTTTACTTTTACTTTTGTGGTGGTAGGGATCGCAGTCTGAAAAAGCACTTTCTGTGACACTGAGCTATACCTACAGTTCTCTTGCCTCCTTTGAGTAAGAAAATTGTTAGGAAAAAAAAGCAGAAAATTTGGTGTTTTGCTCCTAATTATTCTGAGTGTCATTTTTGATACTTAAGTTAGACTTCAAACTCACTGAAAGGCAGGCATGGTGGTGCACTGCTGTGATCCCAGCACTCAGGAGACCGATGCAGGAACTCACCGTGAGTCAGAGGCCAGCAAAACAAAACAAAACAAAATATTTCTTTAGAAATCTAGTTTTTTAAAAAAATTTTTTCACATACTTTCTTTTAATTTCCTTGAAGATTTTTATCTCACAGGTAGTTTTATTGATGTTCTGAGTAGTAAAAACTGCTTCATTTTTTCAGAAACACCAAAAAATGGCTTAGTCTGTTGTATTGATTTGAGTCCTGAAAGTATTTGAAAGGAAGTAGTTCTCTTTTAAGGATAACGATCCAGTTCTGTCTGACAGCCACCTTTTGTGGTGACACTGGACGAAGTGGAGCTGATCCATTTTGAGAGAGTCCAGTTTCATCTGAAGAACTTTGATATGGTGATTGTCTACAAGGACTACAGCAAAAAAGTGACAATGATCAATGCCATTCCTGTAGCCTCTCTGGACCCCATCAAGGAATGGTTGAAGTAAGTAAATGTCTAATCTCTAATGTACCCCACAAACCCTTTTTAAGGAACGTAAATGTAAGAAAAGAAAAAAAGAAGTAAGTGCAGTATGTTATAAATTAATCCATGGGCACTTGAGTGCAATGGCTTGTGCTTGTAGAGCTGCTACTTAGGTAAGTGACAGAGGAGAACACTCGGTGTGGAAATTTGGGGCCAGTGCAAGCAACATAGCACAACCATGTCTCTTTAAAACAAACAAAACCACAGGAGCATCATGAGTTCAAGGCTGGCCTGGGCTACAGTCTCAAAAAACAAAAATTTGGGAACTCTGATAAGGGATTTCACTTTTTCCTGAATACCAAATAGTAGTTTGTGGATACTTAAGATGGAGAAAAACAAAGTTTTTTGTGTCTGCTTGATGATACATGTGTAAGATCTATATACATGTATTTATTTGCAAAAAGGAGGTGGCCTACTCAGTAGTTTTGTTTTTACTGAAAGATGACAAAATTTATTTAAGAATACAAAGCTAGAGATATATAATCTCTATATCCAGGAAGATCCCTGCAAATTCAAGATCAGTCTGAGCTGTATTCTAAGTTCAAAGCCAACCTGGAACGTGTAGAGCAAAAACCCTACCCCCACCCACAGAATTTATTTTTTAAAATATATAGGTAAAGGTATATAGGTTTTCTCAAACTTAAATGAATACAATTTCTCATGAAAGGACCAAAACCCAGTTAACAGGAAGTGTCACCCCTTCAGTGATATTTTCAGTGGCCACAAATACAAAGTTTGCTTTGCTTTTCCTCCTCATTACCTGGGAGGACGAGCACACACATACCCCTCCCGTTGCAGGCTGGGCACAGAATGTTTCTGTCAGTTGAAGTTTCTTACACCCTCTGGAGTCAGCCCCTTTCCTCATCGCGGACTTTTGTCACCACTTATTTTGTCTCTTCTGGAATCTTACGTAGTGAAATTACATAGTATGCAATCTCTAGTGTCTTGTATTCTTAACATGCTTTTGAAATTCTTCTGATATGTACATTGGTACTGCATTCCTTTTTATTATGGAGTAGTAATCGTTGTATGGATAGTCAATACTTTACCCATTTCCTAATTAATAAACATTTGAGTTATTTCTATTTGGGCTATGGCTATCCTGAATAGCTTCTATAAACTTTACAGGCAAGTCTGTGGGGATATATGACCTCTTTTCCTTTAGGTTATTGACTGGAGTTGTGGAGTCATGGTCTTCAGCATGCGTGTGTGTTTGAGACAAGGTCTTACTGTATAGTTTATACTGGCCTCAGACTCACTGTGTAGTCGAGGCTGCTTTGGACTTGCAGCAGTCCTCCTGCCTCAGTTTCCCAATTAAGTAAGAAATTGCCAAACCATTTTCCAGTGTGGGTGGAAAATTGGTAGGTGTGAGAGTTGGTCCTCATTCCCACCAACACTTAGTGGTACCATTTTTTTCTTATAGTAGCTGTTGTACTTAGAGTACCGCAAAGTCTTATGGTTTCAGTTTTCATTTCTGTGATGGCAAACAATGCTGAGTATCATTTCATATACTTATGTCCCATTCTTTGATGAAACACCTGTTCATATTTCTTGCCTATTTTTAAAATGAGATTGCTTGTTGTTTGAGTTGTAAGAATTTTTTAGGCTGAATAAGTGCAAATTTTACATTAGTTTTTTTGTGTCTCCCTTTTCTTTGTATGTTTCTTTGTTTTTGTTTGTTTTTGAGACAAGGTTTCATGTCGTAGTGGAGGCTGACCTTGAACTCACTACATAGCCCAGGCTGACCTCAAACTTCTGATGATCCTTTTACCTCAGCTTCCCAGTTGCTGGGATTATAGGTGGTGGTGCCACCATGCCTGGCACATTCTCATTTTCTCATGTGTCTTTTGAGAACCTGACATGTAACACTGCGGTTCAGTCTACTGGCTTCGCTTGTCTGGGGGTGGAGTTGCTGGGGACTGACCCCATGGCCTTATGCACGCAAGGCAAGAGCTGAGTCACATCCCCATCCCTGATCAACAGCTTCGGGGGCTTCGTGTCTTTTATGCCCTATCTTACAAATTTTGTCTAACTCAGTGTGATAAAAATGTCACTTTTCATCAGATTGTATAGGTTTAGGCTTTATATTTCTGTGATCTTGTTTCAGGTTAAATTATTACTATGATATAAAATTGAATATTCATGCTTTGCATATAAATAACTACTTATCCTAACATCACTTATTGAAAATATTGTCCCTTCTCCTTTGAGTTACCTTTGCATCTTTGTTAGAGAAGCCTCAGTTCACCCTTTCTGAACCTGTATTCTGTTCTGTTGATATAAGAACTGATTAAAAAATGCAGTGTGTTTAAATTTTTAAAACATATTATAAAAGACATTGCCATTAATCTCCCTTAAAATACTCCCTCTGCTTGGGACTCACTACAAGGTCCCTCTGCCACACTTATCATTCCTGCTATTTTGGGGGAAGAAGTGAAACAGGGTCTTGCTGTGTAGTTTGGGCTGGCCTTAGCTGGCAATCCTGCTTTGGCCTCTTGAGTGCTGGGATTCCAGGCATACACCACTTCACCCCTTGCCACTTGTGAAGCAGTCGTAGAAGTTCTCTTTGTGAAAACCTTTAAAAAGTGTGATAAAAAATATGGTGAATTCTGTTGCTGAGGGGGCATGCATCCAACAGGACATATTGTGGCATGTCCTTATTGATTTGATGTGGCACATGTGACTTCTGGTTTGTGTCTGACATCAAACCAGAATTGATTCATGACATTTAGGGCAGCCATGACAGCACAACTAAATACACTGAATAAAGAGAACATCTAGAACTGCTTCAGAAACTGGCAGGAACAATAGGATGAGTGTTGGAAGTGAGGGAGATTATTGTCCTTCGCTGTAATTTTAAAAATTACTCACCATTTGTTGTTATGACACCTCATACATATCTGTTATAACACTGTCGTACTGGTTTGGTTTGGTTTGGTTTGGTTTGGTTTGGCTCAGCTCTCTGAGGCAGGGTATTTATTGCTGGCTAGTTCAGGCTGGCCTCGACTTTGTAGCTAGCTATCCATCCTCCTGCCTCAGTCTTCTAAGTGCACCACCACGCCTTGCTAGTACCATACTCTTAACTTCAGTAATGTTTGTATCACACACTGAAAATTCACCACTTTTGTTCCTTTATAAAATTGTTTTGACCTTTCTACATTGATTTTAGAATCAACTTTTTTTTTTCTCAAAGTTTTCCTGCAATTTTGATAGTATCTCTTAAATTCATACATTAATTTGAGGAGAACATCACAACAATGTCGAATCTTCCAGTCTGTGAACATGGCGTTATCTCTCCATTACTTAGCTGTTTTTTAGTTTCTTTTAGCAGTGTTTTATAATTGCCAATTAATTTAGCAGTGTTTTATAATTGCCAATGTACAGTTGTTCTAGCCTGTATTTGATTAAATTTATCCCCAAATATTTCAGACTTTTCCAAGTGAGTATAAGTGATATTTGTTTATTTCTAACATAAAGAAACACAAAGTTTTAGTCTGCAAGCTTGCTAAACTCACTAGATCTAGTTTTTGCAGGCTGTGTAAGAGTTCCTATGTGTGCAGTCAGGTTGTCTACAGATAATTCTTCTTCCTTTGTAATCTCTGCTCATTTTTTTCTTACCTTATTCTCTAGGATCTCCAGTCCAGTGTCAGATAAAAGTTGTGAGTGCAGATGTCCTTGTCTTTGGTGGGGAAAGAATATAATCTTTGACTATTTAATGAAATAGTAGCTATAAGACTTTAAAAAAAAAAGATATCCTTCATCAGCTGAAGTCCTACTTTGTTGAGAGGTTTTTTTAGTATCATAAATGTAGCTGGGTGTGATGGTGTATGGCCTTGTAAGCCCAGCACTCTGAGGCTGAGGCAGAGGGATCACTGTGAATTGGAGGCCAGTCTGAACTACATGCAAGACCCTGTCTCAAAGAAAAAATCACAGACACTTCCAAAGTGTTGAGCTCAGTTCAGGGTATATTCCCTGCTCTGGTAATTAAACTTTGGAACATTGAAACTGGCTAGGGAAAACGATTGGATAGAAAATGTTATTCTATTCATTTATCCCTAGCCTACAAATTTGAAGGTAAAAAAAATCCTAAGTGAATTTTGAATTTTTCTAACGCTTTTTCTGACTGCTCTAGACAAAGTATTTTTTTCTTTTGTAATTTTTGGTATTGGTGAATTGCATTTCTTTTTAAATTTTAAGTCAGCTTTGCTTCTCCAGAATTAATCTCCCTTTGTGGTATTGTTTCACTCTTCCTGTCATCCTGGATCTGATTACAGTATTGTTTATTTGAGGATTTTTACATCTGTATTCATAAGGAATGTTTCTAATACTGTCTTGGTATCAGATGAATCCTGCCTCATAGAATAAGGTACCTCTTCAATTTTCTGGAGAGAACGTAGACTGGTGTTTTCTTAAATGTTTAGCAGGTATTCCAGTGAAGCTCTCTGGGCCTGAGTTTTCTCTGTTGGATGGTTTCTAATCATGAGTTCAATTTTTTTCAAATAGTTGTAGAATTATTTAGGGTTATCTACATCGTTTTGTGTCCTCTTTTGTTCAGCCTGGCTAGAGACTTGCCAGTTTTCTTGACCCCCTTGCCCCAGCGTACCAGATCAATTATTTGGAAATGCGACACTATTGATTTCTAAATTCTCTGAAGGTTATAGAACATTTTTGTATGGTTTTAGTCTTTTTAAATGTGTTGATACTTGTGTGGGTCAGCACATTGTGCAAAAGAATTTTCTCTATATCTTTAAGTTGAATTTTAATGTTCTACTGTTTTTGTATGAAAGCTACGGTAAATATCAAACTGATAGTATTGAAGTCTTCTGTACGTGCATTCATTCTGTGCCTGTGTTGGGGCGCTGCTGCTGCTGCCGCTGCTGCTGCTGCTACAGAAGATTGAGCCTAGGGTATCCGTGCTAGGCAAGTGCTCTGTCACTGAGCTCCATCCCTCCACCCAGGATGCTTTTTAAATCCCATACTACAGTTATTTCTGTATTTTTCTTTGTACTTCTATCAGATTTTGCTTCCTATATTTCGAAGCTGTGTTACTGATTAACGGGATTAACCCTTTCACAATATAAAATTTCCTTCGTTCCTAGTAACATAGATTGTTCATCACTGATCCAAAATACTTCAGTGTATATAAAATGAAAGTGAATTTTGATTTTAGACTCGGGACTTACAAGATATCTCACTTATATGCTGATATTCCACAACCTGAAAATTAATGTGAAACATTTCTGGTCTCAACCATTTCAGATAAATAATATCCTTGTTCAAAATCTCCTTGCTGTGCTATCTGTACAGACTTTCAGCTATATTTCCTTAGTGTTTGCATAGCATCTTTTTTCTCTTTCCAGTTTGAACATACCTTATTTCCTTTGTTTTTTGGTGGTCCTAAGATCAATTCCAAGTCATCATACATGCTGAGGGAGTGACCTACCACTCAGCTGCACCCCAGGCCCTCACCTTATTTTTTATGTGAGGTGGCTTAGTTGGAGACAGCAGATACTTAGGACTCACACTTCTGAATCCATCCTAATGATGTTTGCCTTTTAATTATAGTGCTGGAAATCATTTACATTTTAATTATCAATATGGTTGGAAAAAAATACAGTTGGGTTCAAATCTACCATCTTAGCATTTTTCATCTATTCCTCAGCTGCTTGTATACCTTCTTTTTAATTATTTTTATGATAAAATTTTTATTTTCTTTCATATTTACTTACTAACTGTACTCTGGGTTTTGAAATGATTTTAAATGACGTTTCCATATACATAGACCACAGTGAATAGCATGTCACAGCTGTTGGAAGGTTTTTGTTTTCATTGCTCCTTGTCATATGTTTTACTTCTAATATATCATGGTTGTGCACTTCATTCTTTCATCTCCAAAAGTAATATTTTAATTTACAAGGAAAAGGGGGGCATCTTTATATTCACTCATATATTTACCATTCCTGGTGGTGTTCATTTCTCTTGGTACTTTGACACTTCTGTCTGGTTTTCTTCTGCCTGATAAACTTGCTTCAGTATTGGAGATGAAGGTCTTCTGATTTCCCATCCTCAGCTTTTTGAGAAGTGTTATTCCACTTCCAGTTTGGAAAGGTGGTTTTCCTGAGTATAGAATTGTAAACTGACAAACTTGAAATGCTTAAAAGATGGTTGCTCCCCACCATGAATGGGATCACTATGTACTACAAGTGTGTGCCAACAAAAAAGTAACGCTTGCATCAGTGTTTCATCCATAGAAGTACTTTCTCAGGAGAATATATCATCTACCTTCACCTTCCCTGTACTAGGATTGAACCCAGGGCCTTTGTATTTTGGCCCTTTTTACTGTTTTATTTTGGAGACAGGGTCTCAGTTGCTAAAGTGCCCTGGCTGGACGCCACCACGCCCAGCTAATGTTGCTCTGTTATCTTCTGGCTTGCATAGTGTCTGGAGAAATCTGCCACCATCTTTTTCCCTTTGTACCACTTGTCATTTTTGTCCTCGGTTGATTCAAGATTTTTGTATTCATCATGGATTTTGAGCAGTTTGGCTATTAGGTGCTTTTGTTTAGTTTCATTTATTCTCCTTTTTAGTAATTCTTCTTAAGTATATGACTCTATAGTTTTTTCCACATTTGGAAATGTTTAGGCCATTGTTCTTCAAGTATTTTTTGCTTTTTCCTGAGTTCTCTTCCCCTCCTTTTTTTTCTGAAACTATATATTTCTCTTTTCTCATGTTCAAGTTTCTGTCTTCCATCTTGAACATGTAGAACATAATAGCTTTTTAAAACATCCTTGTCTGTTTCTCCATCTTCGTATTTTTTAGGTCTGTGTGTTGATTTTTTTGTCTGTTTTCTGAGACAAGGTCTTTTATATTACTTACATTATTTGGATTCTTTCTGTTCTTTAAGGCTTGTTCTCAGATGTCATTAGCATGGGTTTAAAACAGCGTTCGTTCTGGAGCTGACTGGCTTCACTGTTGATGTGATTCTCTTCCGAGGACTTTATCTGAGGCGTTGTGTATTGTGAGGGCTTTATAAGGAAACTACTAGGAACAGGAATTACTTTTAGTTGTGTGAGACATAGGGTTTATCTGGCCCACTGCTTTCCCGTGGTTCTGTGCCCGGCTCAATTCCTTTCATATGTGTAGATCAGGCCTCAGCCAAAGACCTTCTTCCCTGTGTAACTCTGCTCCACTAGTGCATCCCACAAGTTCTAAATGTCTCAGTCGCCACAAATTGTGCCTCTCAACTCCCTGAAACTTCCAGGTTCTGGTTGGGTTCCTCATTTCAGCAAAGCCTGAGCATAGGGGCCATTTGGAAACAAAGCCTTGCTTTCCCCCTTCCCAGGATTGTATTCTCTGGCCACGTTACCCTCTTGGCACTCTCGCCCTGTTCACATGTGTGTGTTTGCACCCTTCTGACCTATTTCAGCTGATCGGCAGAAGTGAGTGAAAAGTTATTTAAACATTTTTTGAACATGGAAGATTTTATACCTTTTTCTTTTACTTTATTTTTAATGTGCCTTGGACTTCAAATAGACCTTTCATCAAATAAATAAGAGATAGTAAAAAGGTAGACTGTTAAGGAGGGAAATCTAGGACCAGTAAAAATAGTCCCTGTTTCTTAATTATAATAAATGATTGGAGCTGAAACGTGTGAGTCCCAGAAATAGCTGTGAGTTCAAATTACTCACAGACAAGTGTGGAGCCAGTGGGAGAGAGGGGAGCGCATAGAAGAGGAAGGGTGAAGACTAAATGAAGGGCTGGGAAACTGACGTTTAAGGGGAAAATGGAAGCAAGGATGACAGCAAACTTAGACTCAATTGAGAGACAGATTATG
This sequence comes from Hydrochoerus hydrochaeris, assembly GCA_004027455.1. Taxonomy (NCBI): domain Eukaryota; kingdom Metazoa; phylum Chordata; class Mammalia; order Rodentia; family Hydrochaeridae; genus Hydrochoerus; species Hydrochoerus hydrochaeris. The sequence continues at coordinate 57,740 of PVLA01002592.1, read as the reverse complement.
GCAGCCGAAGTGGGCTCTGTTCCCAGGTTTGTGCTGAGGGATAGCAGGTAGCCAGGTGGGCACACTTGGGGGGCACAGAGCAGAGAGCATCTATTCCCCTATATTAGGGAAGGGTTATGTGTTCCTCAGACATGCTGATGTCCAAAAAATACATTCCCAAAAACAAGATTGTTGATGATTTCATAATGTCATTTCTCTCAGTTCCTGTGACCTTAAGTACACCGAAGGAGTACAGTCCCTCAACTGGACCAAAATCATGAAGACCATTGTGGATGACCCTGAGGGCTTCTTTGAGCAGGGTGGCTGGTCTTTCCTGGAACCTGAGGGTGAGGTGCGTGAGTGTGGGATACAGGGCTTCCTGCTGCCATCTGGGCAGTTGCAGAATGGTACAGGGGTGGTACATACAGGGCCAGGGCAGCTGGGAGAGCCACTGAACAGCTCCTCACAGCCATGTCTTCAGAGTGCTCTTACGGGTACAGTGCACCCAGGAAGTTGGCAGGGACTACATTCCTAGAGCACCCACAAATTGTGAAAAACCGAAAATTGCAGATACAGTCAGAAAAATTCCTATTTTTATAGCTTAAATCCTAAATGGTGCTATCTTCAGCTGCTACATAATTTAATAAATACTTAGAAGATGCAGGGCATTTTGGCAGCATCTCAGGGAACTTAGGGCCTTAAGAACAAAACGGAGAACATTTGAGATAGCTACACGCACTACAGTGATCTGTTATGATGTGGGAATGCTGGTACATCTGCCGGAAATGGTCACAGGGCAGCAGCCAGTCAGCAGCAAGGAGAACTGAAAAGTACTCCAGAACTACTTGGAAACCTCCTGCCAAAAGAACAACTGTGGGGGTAATTGTGGTTTCCACTAAATTGCAGGTGTTTCCATGAACAGTTGCTAGTTGGGCTCTAAGGAAAAATCCACAAACAGCTGAAACCGCAAACTCTGACCCATGACTTCACGGTGTTTATACTATGATAAATCGATGGGGCATTGGTAGCCACTGACAAGGATGTTCATTGATACTACAGAAACTAGTCTTCACCGAGTTTCTTAGTATGGGGGACAGGGTTAGGGCATTTCACAAAAATTACTTTGTGAAACAGTTCTCACACCTTTGCATGATGCCTTATTGTAATCTTTCTGTCCTTAATTTCTCTTAGCAAGGAAGGAGGAAATCCTTTCACAATACAGATCGGGCTGTGCAGGTCTCCTAGGTTCAATTCCTAGCACAAAAAAGGGAAAGGAAAAGCAGAATTAAGAAGTAGATGTTGAAGGGTATAATGACTGTAACCTTACCAGTAATGAAACTAGTCACTTTACCTTTTGGTCATTCAGGGTTTTTGTTTTCCCATGTAAAATGCTGGTAGTATCTTAGACACTAAATGGACTAATTTGTTGTAAGCGAGTAAAATAAGTAGTATTGCTCTCTGCCTTACCCAGGGGAGTGATGCTGAGGAAGGGGACTCAGAGTCTGAAATTGAAGATGAGACTTTCAACCCTTCAGAGGACGACTATGAAGAAGAAGAGGAAGACAGCGATGAAGATTATTCATCAGAAGCAGAAGAATCGGGTTAGTCTTTGCAGGAAAACATTTGTCATGGCCTCAAGTCTAGTTTTATTTCTGGAACTCTTTTTTCAAAGGGGAAAATGGTGTCATTCCATTCCTATTCCTGCATGACTTGACTTGTAATCATTGTTGTTCCAGATTATTCAAAGGAATCACTGGGCAGCGAAGAAGAAAGTGGGAAAGACTGGGATGAACTGGAAGAAGAAGCCCGAAAAGGTTAAAAGTAGATTTTGTTGTTTTTGGGTTTTTTTTGGCCTGTTATATTTACCCATTTATCTATGTATAAATTTCTAGCCAGGCATGGTAGTACATGCCAGTAATCCCAGCACAGAGGCTGAGACAAGATGATTGAGTTTGGGTTCATCTTGAGCTACAGTAACAAGTTTCTGACACATTTCTATATTTTGAGGTTTTAATATTAGTAGCCTAATGAGATAACAAAAAACACTGTAAATCTGATATGAAGCCACACCTGTAACTTCATTGACCAAAGGAGAAGTTAGGTCTGGAATGTGTCCTTACACTCAAGGGGACGTGAGCGCCTAGGTGGGTGATTTTTTCTCAGTCCAGGCCCCTGGCGTGCCTAGAGCCAGGATATCGTGTAGTTATGTAAGATTCCAAGATTAGTGTGTCAATATAGTGCTGGTCTTTATCTAGTTACTCTGAAACCAAACTGTAAGTACAAGTTAAAGATGAAGAGGAAATTTATTGTCTGACCTATCCCAAATAGCATGGTAGGTGCCTGCACAAAATAGCTACTTTAATAATTCTCTGTCTTATAAATCAGTAAATCAAGGCTCAGAAAATTTAAGCACTTGCCTAGGGTCACATAACTGGTAACTGAATGGATTCTCCATAACATGAGAACCAGAAGTAGTAGGTGACTAAAGCTAACTGATAACACCTCTTCATTCCGTGTAGCTGACCGTGAAAGTCGCTATGAGGAAGAAGAAGAGCAGAGTCGAAGTATGAGCCGGAAGAGGAAGGCATCTGTGCACAGTTCAGGCCGAGGCTCCAGCCGGGGTTCTAGACACAGCTCTGCACCTCCCAAGAAAAAGAGGAAGTAACCCCTGGACTTTGGCTCTGAGCTCCACTCTTCCTCGGCCAACTCCAGAAAGTTTTACATGACATAGAGACTGGGCTTTTTCCTTTCATTTTCTTTGAAGTTTTGCCATTTGTGTGTATGGGTTTAGGGGCCATTTGTGTGGACCAATCTACTCGGGGAATCCAGGACCACCAGGACATGTGCCGATGGCCCCGTGCAGATGGCAGGGGAGGAAGTGCTCTTGAAGGAGGGTGGAGGCTCCCGCTGTTAATAAACACCATTCATTCCACGCTTCTGTCACCTTCTGCCAGGACAGCGATGGCTGCTGACATCTCTGATGTCTCAAAGCTGTATTTCCAAGACAGTGGTACAAGGTGACCCTAGTCACCTGTCCCATGGTTCTTGACCAGCAGATTCAGTCCTCCATCTTACCCTACTGCCGGGACCTTCTTCCCGTCTCCTATGTTCCATCTTTGCAATACCCAAGCAGAGGTTCCTAGAATTTGCTAATGATCATGTGACCCATACGGTCTGAGCTCGTGAGGCAGGTTGGACTGGTGCCTTCATTGAGGTTCCTGGTTACCGGCTCCTACAGATTCCGAGGTATTTCTGCCACCTTAGAAACGTATGAAGCAGTGACACTCCCTGCCTTGGCATTTTCTTAAAAATTCACATGTGATACAATGATAGAAGGCAAAATGACCAGTTTCTCTTTTCTGATCTATCAAAGGAAGAATGGTTTGTGTGCCTCATTCACTGCTTTAGGTGAAATCTAGAGGGAGGCTGGGGAGTCAAGGTTTCATCTGGAAGGGGCAGGTCATGCCTTGGGCCTGGCACTGCCCGAGGAGAACGGGAAGGGAGCCGGATCTACAGCACAGCCTCTGCACTGCTGCCCCGTTTTATCTGCCCTGCAGTGTCTTGTATTTATCACTTTCTGTTGACCGGCGTTTCAGGCGCAGGGGGTTTTTCTTGCCCTCCTCCCTCCTGGTTCTCTGCACCCACCTGCCCCACGCACTTCCTTCTGTGTCCATGCTTCAGAGAAAGGGGGGAGGGCGCTCAGACTTTGTTTGTTTGTCTGTTTGTTTGTTTGTTTTCTCCTTAGCTGTAGGACTTGATATTTTCAATTTTGGAAAAACTAAAAGATAAATAAACTGTGGGGTTTTTGTTAGCTTTGTTTTTGTAAACTTGCCTTTTGTGACCATTCCTTTGCAGTCTGAGAAGTGAACCCTGCTTGTCACCTGGTAAAGCACCACAATGTTCAAACAAAATGCCTTTGTCCAGTTAGTACCATTCAGACCTCACCGTTAGGCAAGCACACCCAGTGTACGGTGGTTACTGCCCACAAGGCTTTACTGTGGCCCCTCAGACCTCAGAAGGGGAGGCGCTGACCCTTCACGGCAGCTGATGCTCGGTCATCTCCTGGTGAATGCTGTTCAGGGCCGCGGCTGCCTGCAGGGACACCTTCAGTCTTCCTATTACCACATCCTGGTCTCGGGGGCTGACAACTGTGGGGAAGGAAAGGAAGGCTCAGGGGTGGCAGCATGCAGTTCAATACCAACACCTCACTCTCGTCACCTCGGTGCTGCAGTGAAGGGTGCTTAAAAGCGGGGCTCCACGGTGCACACCTGTAGTCCCAGCACTCGAGAACCGAGGCAGGAGGACTGAGTTTGAGGCCAGCCAGGACCATTTAGTAAGACCCTGTGCCAAAATTTTGAAGAAAGGGAGAGGGACCTAGGGGTGCAGCTCAGTACTAAGACCTGGGTTTCAGTACCAGGGCAGACACACGGTGTCCCTTAAAACTGATTCATAATGGGGTAATAGGTGCCTGCTAAGATACACAGATGACTTTGAGACGGGCTCTCACTGCATAGCCCAAGGTGGTCCAAGTGCAGTCTGCCAAGTGCTGGGGTTACAAGTGTGGACCCCACAGCTGGCAGTGGGTGACTACTTGATGCTTAATCCAAAAAAGACAAAGCTGGTGGGAGAACAGTTCAATCCCATTTGCATTTTATCAGTTCTAGTTATGGTTTTTTGTGTTTTGGGGTTTGTCTTTTTGAGACAGGGGCTCTGCAGTTTGGGCTGGCCGTGAGCTCACTTTGTAGCCCAGGCTGGTCTCAAACTCATGACAATCCTCCTGCCTCAGCCTCCCGAGTGCTGGGATGACAGGTGTGAGCCTCCACGCCCGGCCATGATCATGTTTTAAAGATAAAACAACAATTATTAGGATGTTTTTCTTTAGAAATAAATGAAACAGAGTGTGAAGCTTTCATTACTCACTTTCTAGCTCTTCCTCTACAATGTCTCTGCCCAATTCAAGGGTCTGCCACAGTCCAAGATGCGCATACCCTACTTCTTCACACTCTTTAGTCTCTTCATCCCCAGGGTCGCTTACCACCGTAAACCGTAATCTAAAAGGGGAAAACCCGTTCAACTCGGCAATGCTGATCCTTCTGCTTTTAAAAAGTAATTATAAATAACGGTGTCTCCAGAAAATCACCTTTCACTCCCCTCCACTTTATAAATGAACAACAACAACAAAAAGTGAGAAATATGTGTAATTTTAATTAAATAGCAACAGGCTGTAAACAAGGGAGTAGAGGCTCAGACAGAATGCAGTTGACTGCATCAAAACTCAAGATAAACCAAGCATGCTGGCCTACATCTATAATCTCAGCACTCAGGAAGCTGAGGCAGGAGGATGACTTCAGTTCAAGGCCAGCCTGAACTACCTAGAGACTTTCTTCAAAAAGTAAAGAAACATGCCAGGTGTGGGGGTGCATGTCTGTAACCCCAGTGCTGGGAGACTAAGGGGGGATGATTCGATGCCAGCTGGAGGTTAATAAGGCCAGCCTCAAAACAGCACCCCCACCTCTACCTCAGCAAAACCAACTAATCTAAACTGGAGGGCTAGGGTGTGACTGGTAGAGTACCTGCCTACCATGCAGGAGGGAGACCCTGGGTTCAATTGCCAGCACCACATAAATAGTAGAAAAAAAATCACTTAAACTTGGTTAGAAAAGAAATACCAGGGCTGGGGATTTAGCTCAGTGGCATAAGTGCCTGCCTCGCAAGCATGCGGTCGTGAGTTCCATCCCTGGTACCAATAAAAAAAAAATTAAAAATCACTGTAAGGCCGTGAAAGGAAGATGGTATCCTAGGAATGCTAAAACATTAAAAAGTAAGCTAAAAACTAAATATTGGCACAGACGGCAAATGACCAAATCACTTTCCATCTCCACACTGCCCACATGTTACCTGTGGGAGCCCAGGGGGACCCTGAAGTCAGAGTCACTATTTCAACTGGCTCCTTTTCTCAGTCCCTTTTGTGACTAACTCTAGAGGTAAAGCAACAGCAGATTAAATAAAGCATTGGCCCAGTAGAAAATAATAGAGTAAAATACCAGCCCTGTCATTTCTAACCCATATACAGAGGAGGTATTCCCAGATTCCAAAACAAAACCATACACACGCTTAATTTTTTTTTTTTTGGGGGGGGGGGTTGAGGCAGGATCTCCCTATGCAGTTCAGCCTGGCTTTCAGCTCACTTTGTAGCCCAGGATGGTCAAATTTACCAACAGTCTTTCTGCCTCAGCCCTGGAGTGCTGGGGTTACAGGCATGTGCTACCACGCCTGGCTCACAAACTCAAAATTTCAACCAAACGATATTTTCTTAAGTTAAGTCTCATGGATTACTTATCTCAGAGAGGGTTTTGCTCTGGCATTCAGGTGGCCTTGAACTCCAATTCCCACGCACCAAGATTACAGGCGTGTCTGCCACCCTACCGGGCCCTTGTTTGTTTCAATTCTGAGACAAATTCTCGCTATATGGCTCAGGCTGGCCTCGAACTTGCAGTGAGCCTCCTGCCTCAGTCTCCCAAGTGCTAGGATCACAGCCATGCGCCACCACCCCCGATTCCCCCTTTTGAGTTCCTGGCTGAATGTCTCCTCTCCCTCCAAACGGTAGACGGATACCTACTGTCCTTGCTCTGGGTCTTGTGCCTGCAGCATGGCAAACAGGAACTGCCTTCGGCCTTGCTGCTCCAGAGGGTCCAGGTCGATCACTGAGAGAGAAAGGCAAAGGCTTCGGAAGGGCCTCATGTAAAGCAGTGCCCTAAAATAGAGGCTCCCTGGTTTTGTGAATAAAGTATGATGAAGCACACCTCTCTCCATCCCAGGACAGATCTTCTGGGGTGCTTTATTAGCTCTAATACTGCAGATCAAAGCAAGGCCTCGGCGGGCGGATAACCACAGCTCTGCTTCAGAGCTACACCCCCAGCCCTGGGCTGCTTTGAGACTACAGCAGCAGGGTGGAGCAGCTGTGGCGGGGCCTTAGGGGCCTGAACTAGCTACCGTTTGGTGCCTGCCTGTAACTTCAGCACTCAGGAGCTGCAGTGGCAGGATTGCTGCGAGTTCGAGGCCAGTCTGAACTACACAGTGCGATCCTGTCTCAAAAAACCAACAGAAAAGAAAAGGAAAAGTTGGTCATAAAAGAAACTGTATAATCAGATTGAAATCACATAATCCATGTGCCAAAATGTGCTCCTACTACTCCACAGCTGGTACAATTTTTGTTTGTTTGTTTTGGTTTTTGTTTTTTTTTTAATACTTTGTGTTTGAACTCAGGGGCTCTGCACCAAGCTACATCCCCGGCCCTTATTTTAATTTTGAGAAGGGTCTCACTAATCATTAAGTTGCCCAGGTTGGTCTTGATTTGCCTCAGCCTCCTGGAGTTCTGGAATTACAGACGTGAGCAGCCAATTTTTTTTTTTTAAAGGAATAGAGAAAAAAAAGCAGCTCTTAGAAACTAAATCTTCAGTTGATGACTGGAAAACAAAGGAAATCCTTAGAAATGAAAAAATAAACCCAGGGAAAAAAGGAAATCTCTCAAAAATTAAAAAGTGGCTGGGGATTTAGCTCTGGCAAGCATGAAGTCCTGAGTTTGATTCCTGGTACCAAAAAAGTAAAGTAAAATAAAATACATAAAAAGTAGAAAGAAAACACAGGAGGAATATTAATTTGTATGATCCAATATTTGACTAAGAAAATGAGAAAATGTTGAGAATAGAATTACTAAATGAAGGGGCTGGGGATTTAGCTCAGTGTTATAAGTGCCTGCCTTGCAAGCAGGCAGTCATGAGTTCGATCCCCAGTACCGATTAAAAAAAAAAAATTACTAAATGAAAGAAAATTATATTTCCCAAAATTTAGGCAGATATAGTAGTGCACACCTGTAAACCAAGCACATAGGAGGCTGAGGCAAGAGGGTCACCATGAATTCAGAGGCTGTCTGGGCTACAATAGTGAGTTCGATACCAATCTGGAATTCTACAAAACAACACCCTGTTTCAAGAAACAAAAGCCATGCAAGGCAGTGCACACATGTGATCCCAGGATTTGGGAGGCTGAGGTAAGAGGATCACTGAAATTCAAAACCATCCTGGGCTACATAGTGAATTCACGGCTCAAGGCTAGCTGTTTCAAAAAACAGAAACAAAATCAAGTATTTCAGAGGTAAAAGCCACGAGTTTCCAGATTTGCTGACCCACTGAGTGGTCAGGAAAAAAAGAATCAAGTATGCAAATTATTCTGGAATTTGCCAACACTAGAGGTAAAGAGATACTATTGAAGTCCTTTAGTCAGGGCGAGGTTAGGTTTCAAAAAACATTGAGACGTTTTGCCTGGATCTAGAACATACGTCGAGTACTAACTTTTTTAACTTTTTTTTTTTTTTTTGAGGCAGAGACTTGCCAACACTGCGCCTGGCTAAACCTGAGTTGCCCGCCCTGAGGTTTGAACTCAGGACCTTCAGATTATGAGACTGACAGACTATCCATTGCGCTAAGGAGGCAGGTGAAAGCTTTGAGTGAAAATCTTTTAAAATAAATCTCTTTACTGGTCCACGCTTATCAAGTAAATATGAGGGTGAAAAAAGGGATTACATGCATGAGTTTCTCAAAATATTTACTTTAAATATGGATTTCTTTAAAAGCTACTCTAGCCGGGCATAGTGTGCGTGCCTGTCATCCCAGAGGCTGAGGCAAGAGGGTCACAGCGAGTTGGAGGCCAGCCTGGGACACAGTAAGACCCCACATCAAAAAAACAATAAATAAATAAATGGTAAAATGGAATAAAAAAATGATCTTTTGCAAATGGGAAGGGAATCAAGAAATGAAAGGCAGGAAGAGGGAAGAAGAAAAAGAAGGGGTGCCCTGTCTGTGTTCCAAGGCCCCACCATGAGCATGACCGCTACGTACTGCACAAGTACTGGTAAAATTGTAAAAATTGGGGCCTGGGATTTAGCTCAGTGGCATAAGTGCCTGCCTGGCACGCACGAGGTCATGAGTTCGATCCTCAGTACTGTGCAAAAAAAAAAAAAAAATTAATATAATTGAGCAAGTATTTGCAGAAAGAGTGAAAGAGAGAAAGAAAAGAAAGAAAGAAAACAAGCAAGCAAATGTATATATTACTTTTGTAGTTTTAACATAATAAGATAAAGTGGTTGGATTCAGCCTGGGGAAAGAGTTCCTCACTGATGCGAACCTAACCCAAGCAAGGCACTGGTCCCTTCTCCCAAGGCCACAGTTTTAAGAAGAAAGGTTGGATTCCCCCTCGTCAGAGATGCAAATTTCAGTGTGCGCCAGGCCCTCGTCTGCCAGCCACAGGGGTGCCTCACCTTTGCTGAAGTGGAAGTAGATTTCTTCTCCTGCCCGTGGTTTCCTTAGGGACACCGGAGTCTCTGTCTCAGACAGAGGCAGATTGTGAAATCTGTACTCCACGTACACCTGCTTTACGTTCTCATCAGCCATGACTTCAGCCTCTGGGTCGAAGGCCAGGGAGACAATTTCAATGCGTATTTTCTCTGAATCCTGGTAGGGAAAACATGTATTGCCTGGAGGTTAGAGAGGCCTGGAGTGTTCCCACTCCAGCCAGCGAACCCACTGCTCTAAAAGCCAGTCAAAGCTGCATCCCTGAGGATCGTTCATAGCTAAGGCTGGCAGGCAGAGGAGACTGAATCCCCACCACTTGTCTACCCGGAAGTTCGTAAAGAGAGCCCCAATTCCACATCCCAGCAACTCATGTCTCCAGGCCAGCCTTCCTGGCCATGTCCACATACAAAGGATCAAGATTTCTGTGGAGCAAACTTTTCCCCAGTCCAGCATGTTCCTGAAGGTGGGACCTGGGTGAGCTGCCTAAGGGTGCTGCAGATTTGTGCCAAAGAGCTATCCAGCATGGCTTCTCCTGCCCTGCTGTGCCATTCTCTTTCCCCTACCCTTCAGCCTCCTCCCCTCCCCCTCCTCCCCCTGCTTCTCCCTGTCCCCTCCCCACCCTCCCCCTCCTCCCCATCCCCCTCCCCTCTCCTCCTCCCCCTCCTCCTCCTCTTCCTCCTCCATCTTCTTTTTGAGACGGGGTCTCCCTGTGTAGTCCAGCCATGTACCACACATGTACAGGCATGCACCCCCACACCTAACTACTATCTTCTTGCTTGGATTGTCCCCCTGTCCACGCTGGCATGAGGGCTGTTTCCAAAAGTAGACCGAGGCCAACCTGAGTCCCAGGTCCCTCCCATCTGTGAGTGCCCTCCGGCCTGCATCGTTCCTCTAGGTCACCAGCACAACATACTCGCTTCTCTACAGACCTGTGACCACCAACCATCCTCTTGCTCAAGAAGCAAGTGCAGCACCTACATCATCACCTGAGAAATTCAGCAGGCAAGATTGCCAGTGACCTGCATCGCATTGCCGGGGTGCTTGCTTCTTAAAATGAAGATATGCAGCGTTCTCACCTCAATCATCCAAGCAATCCTCCCACAATGCCCACTAAGCAAACCACTGACACAATCCAGTGCCTTCTAAAGTGTGAGTTTCAGCACGCTGGTGAATCAGCTTAATGGGTTTCACTAGCATTTTTTTTTTTTTTGATACAGCATCTCACTAGATAGTTCAGGCTGGCCTTGAACTCACTGTGTAGTTCAGGCTGGCCTCAAACTCACGGCAATCCTCCTGCCTCAGCCTCCCAAGTGCTGGCATTTACAGATGTGCACCACCACACCCCGAAATTTTTTTAAAACAGCACAGTGTGCAAATGTCATGGAGATCAAGAGATGGCCGGAGGAGAAAGGAGAGGGAAGGAGAGGTTAAAAAGCAAGACGTGTTATGTAAACATCCCGACTCTCCGTGAGTGTAGTCATTATGTACTGCAAACACGTACTAACAAAAACATTTTTAAAATAAAGATAAAATAGGGTAGGAAAGGATAGACTAGGACAGGATGCAGAAGCATAGAGTGGAGAAGAATAATACAGTGGAACAGCAGGGAGAAAGACTCTGACTGAGACCTGCATGTTATCTCTCCAGTGACGCACTGGTTGTGCTCCACACAGACCCCTTTCCCTTGGAATGGGCCCTCTGTCCTTTCATGTGTCCACTGCCTGCCCTCTGTGGCCCTGCGCCTTCTGTCCTCCTCCCTGCTCCCCGCCACCCCATGCCAGCTGCAGCAGCCTTCTCCTACCCTGCCTGCCCTCAGCAGACCTGCGCCTCTGAGTCTGTCTGTGCCGCGCTCTCCTGAGCAGGCTCAGCTGCAGCCAGCTTCCGGTCAGCACCGCGCTGGTGCCCCAAGCCTCTCTCTCTACCTCAGACCCAGACCTGCAGCCTTCAGGTCCACCGAAGCGCCCCAGCAAGCTGCTTCATCTCCTCTTTCACCTGTCACAAGACCCCACTGCCGAACTTACCACTCACATCGCCAGCCACCCAGGCCAGCAAGCTGGGAAATCAGGCGCTGGCACAGGCACCTCCGCCCCCGCACCTTGGTCCCACCTACCCCTGCCTGCGACCACTAATCCTGTCCAATCACCTCGTTCCCAAGCAGTGACCGCATGCCTACTAGCAAGAGGAAGCCAGGTGTGGTTCTAGTCCCTGGAGATAGAACGGTAAACTAACAACACCCTTGTCCCTGTCAGAGCTTTTACTCTAGAGGAAGGGAAGATGGGCTGAAACCTGAACGAAGGTGGTGAGTGTGGTGGAGAAAAATTTAATACATTTTAGTTAATAAAGGTGCTGGACGGGCGCGGGCGTGACCCCTTCAGCTGGAGTGAGGGAAGAGCCCTGTGATGAATGAGTGACGTAAGCAAAGACCTCCAGAAAGCAAGAGAGAGACAGAAGAGTGGGGTGCCCAGCAGAGGCCCCACCTGCGGTTCCAGCAAGGCCCTGAGGCCACGGTGCTGGGAACAGGGGATCCATGCAGACCAAAGCTGAAGGTGGATCCAGACCAAGTCATGTGGGACCCCAGCTGTGAAGCTGGCAGAGGGCTCTGAGCAGAGATGCGACCAGGTCTGCAAGGGTCCCTCAGACTGTAGAGGGGAAGCCGGTCAGAGGACGCTGCAGTCATCCACACAAGGGCTGCCAGTGGCCTGAGTCTGGGAGAGGTGAACACATGGGCGGTGAGACGGACAGACGGACGGACGCTGGCACGCGGGAGTAGTGCAGCAGAGCTACTGGGTCACACCCTCCACTCAGCCGAGCCCGGGCAACAAAGGCTTCAGGACCAATGCCCAGCCTCTGTCCAGGAGGCAGAGATAAGGAAAAAATGAAAAGGCCCCTGAGCCTGCCCCGGAGAATTCTGATGTCCCAAACCAGGACACATGTGCCGGATTCTCTGGCCCAGTCTACAATAACTCTGCTTCACTTGGAGCTCACTGGAGTTCCATGCATGTGAACTTCATCTCATGTGTCCAGCTAGAGCGGTGAAGTATGGAAAGGGTGGGCCCCGGAGATGTGACAGACGTGACTCAGCACCCTGTCAATCATGTTGTTAATCATGCCCTGGAAGCCCCAGTGGGAGGTGCCCTGGACTTGTCACAACAGTTTTGGGGGAAGTGTCTCACTATGCAGCCCAGGTTGTCTTTTAACTCAAGGCAATTCTCCTGCCTCAGCCTCCTAAGTGCTGGGATGACAGGTGTGCACCACTGTACTCTGCTACCTGGAGCAACATTTTAAATCCGTAAGTTAATGCCTTCAGCTCTCGTGATTTTTTCCTTTCTGCTGGTACAAGCCGCTCACTCCCAAGTGTACCCACAGCTAACTACACCTGGCTCCTTTTCCTTACCATCATGTACCATGTCTAATTCGTCGTTTGCCACGCACAAGAACCTAGCATCCTGTCTGAGATTCTATGTTAACAGAGTCAGCAGAAAGTAGAAAAATTTACCTCTCTCTCTCTCTCTCTCTCTCTCTCTATCTCTCTCTCTCTCTCTGTGAATTGGAAATTGAACCTAGGGGCTTCACATTGAGCTACATCCTCATCCCTTTATTGATTGATTGATTGATTTTTATTTTGAAACAGGGTCTTACTGGATCACTAAGCATGGCCAGGCGTGGCGGTGCATGTCCGTAATCTCAGTACTTGAGGGCTGAGGCAGGAGGACCTCTGTGAATTGGAAGCCAGCCTGGGCTACATAGTAAGACCCTGTCTCAAAAAAAAGTTGCCCAAGTTGGGCTCAAACGTTCAGGGCTCCTGCCTCAGCCACCCAGAGCGCCGGGTTACAGCATACACCAGCATGTCCGGCATACCTCTTAAATGTCACTCAGCTTCCCGAGCCTTTGGGTCCCCTGGCTGTCCAGTTAGCTCCTGGCTCACCGCTGCTTGCAGACTAATTAGTGCTCCAGTGAGGACACCGGCTCTCGGCTCCCCAGCCCTGCCCGGATCTACTGTCCACGCTCACATCCACTCACCTCTCCCAGTTCTCGCTGTACTTCTGGGACCGACTCCTGCACACTGTTTCCCAGGCCCCTGGGCCAATAGGCTAGGTGACGCGGCCATCTGAAGGCAGGAGGTAGGGAGGGCTAGGGGATTTCTCCCCAGCCGCAGGCAAGGCCCCACCCTGCCCTGCGCTTCTCACCCCACCCCGCCCTCCCTCTCTGTCCCAGCATGTCGCAACCCCTGTCAAGGTCCACTGCTGGTGGAGTTTCTGCCGCTTCCTCTCACTGCCCCAGACCGGCACTGGTTGAATCCCGACCCGATAGCCTTGTTTGGCTTTCTCAGTCTTTGCGCCTCACACAATTCTGTCGAAAAACTGGGCGGCCGTTTTCCTGGCTGCACCCACTGACTGTGCGTCCCTCCCGTGAAGCAGAGATGACCTGTTGGCAACCTCGGCCGGCCTCACCCTTGGCGCCAGGGGTTCGAGCCCTGTGGGACCTCCACAGGCTTCTCACTCTGCAGTTCTCTGCCTGCTCAGCCCCAGCAGCTCCGCTCTACCTTTCAGGCACTCCTGAGGGACCAGCCAGGCCCTGGAGGTTTCCCCAGCCCGTCCCCACGCCAAGGCAAGCTCTCTGCCTCCCAGACCACAGGCAGCAACTGCAAGCGAGCGATGCTTCCTGATCACTAACAGATGAACTCCGGGTTCCTGAGCAGTAGGACGGCAGGACCGTGTCTCCTCCGAGTCGGGATTCAAGTGTTCCGCGTGTGGCACAAGGCCTGACGCACGGAATGTGCAGAGTTCCGGCCTAGTGTGTGCACGGTCCCGCGTTTGGCCCCCAGCGCGGCAAACATAAACGTCACCTGAGCAGGGCTCTCCTCCTCCCCAGCCGCGCTGTCTCCGTAAGGAGGAGCGGTATTACCTATGTGACCAAGAGGGACCTCACCGTTCTCTTCCACTCCCCCACCTCAGAAAACCGAACTCTTCCCTCCCAGAGTCTGTCTCCTACTCAGCAGTCAGGCAGCCCTGCGCTCTGGCAGTGTCACGCTTCAGATCCATTCAAATGACTCCCCTCAGGGAAGTTTCCCTCTCCCCACCATCATCACCCATGTTGGGGTGATTCCCTTCACATCACTTTAGTCTCAGCCATCTGCTTGTCTGCTGAGAGATGCTGATCTGTTTTTCCTGAGTGAAATTTAAGATTCCAGAGGGAAAAGACCAAGCCTGACTGTATCTCTGGGGCCTGGCGGACGGGGACAGGTCAGGGCTACTGCCTGGAGAAGGAAGAGGCCACTCATTAGGCTGCTGGAGGATTGTGTGAGCTGTCAGTATCAAAGCACACAGAGTACAGTTCAATCAAGACTGTCCAATAGAGTTGTCTAAAGTCAAGGAAAGAACTAGAGGCAGCAAAATATATTGATATGAAGAGACTCCCACACATTACTTTTAAAAATGCACATTTCAGGCTGAGTGTGATAGCACACACCTCTAGTCCCAGCACTCTGGAGGCTGAGGCAGGAGGATTATTTCCAGTTCTCCAGTCTGGGCTACATAGTAAGTTCAAGACTAGTCTGATTTACAAAGCAAGAGTCTGTCTCAAAAGTCAAACAACAAATTAATAATTATTATTAATTAATAAATTTTAGAAAGATTGAGGACTGTGGCTCTCCATGGCCGTTCATCCATTGCTTATGTGGGGTTGAAGATGCTAGATAAAGATCAGGAAACACAGGAAAGGCTGATGCACGTGGATGGCCATGACTTCAAGGCCACGCTCGGCTACCTAGTGAATTCAAAGCTAGCCTGAACTTCAGAGGAAGAACCTGTCTCGAAATAAATAAATAAAGTGTTTTTTCTAAAAGGAAATCTTATTTAGTGTAGGGTGAAACTTTTTATTGTGAGCAGACTGACAGCTAATGGTTCAAAACTTTGCTGATCAGCTGACTGCTTTTGAGGTGGAACCTGAGATCAGCACAGTTAGAGACCTCTGTGGGCTGCGTCCCAGCTCCCTCGCTAACCTGCAACCCTCCACACACCCCTCAGTCGGCTTCTTGGCACAGCTAAGCTGTTGTCCAATTCTTCCAGTTGTTATCACTGCATTTTTGTGGGACAGGGTCTTGCTATGTAGCCCAGGCTGGTCTCGAACTCACAGTCTCCCGAGTGCTGGGGTTACAAGTGCGCCACCACTCCCAGCAAGGTGTTGCCCAATTCTAACATCCTGGGGCTCGAGTCTGTCTTGTGGATATTTCCCAGAATATCAACAACATAATCTCCTAAAAAAATATTAGGTTGTTAAATGAACAAAAACTAATAACTATCTCTCAGGAACAAGACAAGGATGTCTCTGTCTCTGCTCTTATTCAACAGAGTCCTGGAAACTGTAGCTGGAGCAATTAGACAAGAGAAGGAAATAAAAGGAACAAAGATAGGAAAGGAAGAAGTTAAACTATTGTTATTTGCAGATGACATGACACTCTACTGAGAAGACCCCAAAAACTCCACTGAAAGACTTCTAGATTTAATAAGCAAATTCAGTAATGTAGCTGGATACAAAGTCAATACTCAAAAATCAATAGCTTTCCTGTACACAAATAACAAACTCACTGAGAGAGAAATCAGGGAAACAATACCACAATAGCACCCAAAAACCTGAAATACCTAGGAATCAGTCTAACAAAGGACATCGAAGACCTCAGTACTACAGTACTCTGAAAAAGGAGATTGATGAGGACATTGAAAATGGAGAGCTATCCTGTGCTCTTGATGAGTAGGAAGAACCAATATAGCGACAATGGCCATACTTCCAAATCTATTATACAGATTCATTGCAATCCCAATAAAAATTCCAATAGCATAGCTCATAGAATTAAAGAAAACAATCCTAAAACTCATCTGGAACCAGAAGAGACCTAGAATAGCTAAGGCAATCCTGGGCAACAAAGACAAGGCAGGGGCATCACAATCCCTGATTTCAAATACACTACAAAGCTACTGTGATAAAAACAGTGTGGTACTGGGAAAAAAAAAACAGACCTAAAGATCAACGGAATTAGAAGATTCAGAAACAACTCCAGACACACTAAGCCACCTTATCCTTCACAAAAGTGCCAAACATATTCACTGGAAGAAAAATGGCCTCTTTAATAAGTGGTGCTGGAAAACCCGGCTCTACACATGCAGAAGATTAAAACTGGACTTGTATCTTTTACCAGGTACTAAGCTAAAATCATAATGGATCAAAGATCTTAATATTAGAACAGAAACAATAAATCTGCCAGAAGATAGAATAGGTAAAACTCTTGAAGACATTGGTGTAGGCAAAGACTTTATGAACAAAATCTGGATTGCACAGGAACTATCACAAAGAATCAACAACTGGGATCTCACCCTACTGAAAACCTTTTGCACAGCAAGAGAAACCACCAACAGAGTGAAGAGACAGCCCACAATGTGGGAGAAAATGTTTGCCAGCTGTTCCTCAGAAAAAGGATTGCTATTCAGAACCCGTAAAGAAATAAAAAAAAAAAAATTCAGTCCTCCCAGATTTAAAGACCCAATCCACAACTGGGCAGCTAAGATGATTAAACACTTCTCAGATAAAGAAATACAAACAGCAAATAAATAGGTGAAAAAAATCTTCAACATCACTAGTCATTTGAGAGATGCAAATTAAAACAACATTGAGGGTCAGGGATTGAGCTCAGTGGAATAAGTGCCTGCCTGACAAGCACAAGATCATGAGTTCAATCCCCAGTACCAAAACAAACAAACACACAAACAAACAAACCAAACAAAAAACAATAACACTGAGATTCCACTTTACCCCAGAAAGAATGACTGTTATCAAGAAATCAACAAATAGCTGGGGATTTAGCTCAGCAGTGCAAGTGCCAGACTGGCAAGTACTAGGTCATGAGTTCAATCCTCAGTACCAAAAAGAAAAGAAATCGATCAATAAAAAACACAGGAGCAGCTGCTGGAAAAAAGGAGTCCTTTGCCAGGTATGGTGGCTCATGCCTGTAATCCCAGCACTCAGGAGGCTGAAGCAGGAGGATCGTGAGTTCAAGGCCAGCGTGGGCTACAAAGTGAGCTCAAGGCCTGCCTGAACTGCACAGAAAGACCCTGTCTAAAAACGACAAAAAAAAAAAAAAAAAGAAAAGAAAAGAAAATCTTCTCTACTGTCAATGGGAGTGTAGACTGGTACAACCACTGTGGAAATCAGCTATTCCCCTTTTGGGTATTTTCCCAGAAAAATTAAGAACATCATACCCACAGTGATATATGTGCACCCATGTCTATAGTGGCACAATTTGTAATAGCCATATCTTGGAAACAACCTAAGTGCCCATCAACTGAGGAATGGATTAAAAGATGTGGTGCTTTTATACAATGGAGTACTAGTCAGTACTACTAAAGAAAGATAAACTTGAGACTTTTATAGGTAAATGGATGCAACTTGAGATCATACTCAAAAGTGAAGTAAATCAGACGTGTGTAAGTATGTTGTCTCACTAGTGTGAGAAGCTGAAAGAAACATTATATATGTGTAGATGTATATGTACACACATAGGTTTACCAAAAAGATAGTTAAGATAGCTACACTACTGATTTCTCTGAGTTTGCTGAAGAGAAGGATTTGTGCTGGCATTGTTTGAACAACTGAACGCAGACGTCCTGTGCTCTGGGTGAATGATCTGGGGCAGCAATGCACCATGTATGTACCATTGTTGCCCCTGATTGACATGTTTTAAAGTGCTGTTTTCTTTTCTTTTCTTTTTTCTCTCTCTCTCTCTCTCTCTCTTTGAAGTAAAATGGATTTGAAAAGCTTTCTTGGAAAAAAGTATGTAAGATAAATGTTCAAAAAACATGTGACTATTTCCCCAGTTCCAAAAAAAAAAAAAAAAACAAACAAATGTGACTATTTGTCATATTAAATCTCTAACTGTGTGTGGTCCCTCCACACTCCAATACTCTTTATTCTCCTGAAATTCTCCAACACAAATTCTGACTTCTAATCAATTAAAGCACCAATTTCTCTCTTTTTTGTGGGGAGGGAGGCTTGAGACTGGGTTTTGCTATGTGGTCCAGGCCATGCTTGAACTCCTGGCATTCCTTCTGCCTCAGCCTCCCAGGCCACTACACCCAGCTTTGTAGCAAGTCAGATTCACACCAAACCAAGAAAATGATTTCATCACCTATAACTACAGATTCCCACTTACATACAAATAACTCGAACACCTGCGTTTCTCGTGAAGTTCATTAAAATTGGATTTGAACTTTAAAATACATGGCCACTAAGCACACGGTCGTTATTTGTACTTTTCTTTTTTGTGGTGCTGGAGATTAAAGCAAAGGTGCTCTTCCACTAAACTATTGACCTATCATCTACCATCTGTCTGTCTGTCTAGCTTCTATTTACTTTTCAAACAGGATCTGGCTAGGTTACCCTAGATGGACTCAAACTTGCAATCTGCCTGCCTCAGCCTCCTGGGTAGCTGAAATTACAGGTGCGCACCCCTGTTTACAGTCTTGTCTCAGTGCACTGGCTCTCCCAGCATACTTACTGCCTTGGGGTACTTCGGATACACAGGTGCCACTACCACGTCATCACTGTCAGTAGTTTGGGATTCACTGGCTTCAGAAGCTTCTTCAGAGGATTCTTGATCCGCTAGAGAAGAAGCTAAAGTCACAGAACTGTTCCAAATCCCTCTGCATAGTGCAGAAAAAGACCCTGTGCTCGCCTCTCCAAGCCACTGTCCAGTCCCGGGGCTGCTACTCACCAGCTGCGCACTGAGCCACCTCACCCTGCACCTTCCGTTGTGATAATGGAGAGTGAGCCCAGGGCCTTTGCAGTACACCCTTAGCCCTTTTAAAGCCGTAGTTTGCAGGCAGGGTCTTGATACATTTCCTGGGATGGCTCAAACCTCCGATCCTTCTTCCTCAGTCTCCCAGGTGCTGGGGTCACAGGCGTGTGCCTCTGTGTCCACCTCGTCCCCACCCGGCCCTCCTCTCATCCTGTCTGTTTTCTCCTTCTTCTTCTTTCTCCTCCTCCTCCTTTTTTCTTTTTGTTTCATTTCATTTCCTTCTCCCCTCCCTCCTCCCTTCCTCCCTTCCTCCCTTCCTCCCTTCCTTTTCAAGACAGGGTCTCACTAGGTAACCCAGCTTGCCCTCAAACCCGCAGCAATCCTGCTGCCTCAGCCTCCTGAGTATTGGGGGACAGGCATGTGTCACCATCCCTAGTTCCAGCTCTTATGATGTGGTAATAAAATATTAAAAACTGAGGAATCTGGGTAAACAGCACCTTATGCAACTTACCAATTTTCAAAGCTCTAGTTTTTTGTTAGTACTGTTCTTTTTTTTTTTTTGAAACACAGTTTTACTATGTAGCTCAGGCTGGCACTGAACTCATTCTATAGCCCAGGCTGTCTTGAAACTTGAGGCTGTCCTTCTGCCTCAGCCTCTTGAGTGCTGGGATTTTTTTTTTTTGCTTTTTTTGAGACAGGGTCTCATTGCACAGTTCAGGCTAGCCTCAAACTTGCGGCGATTCTCCTGCTTCAGCTTCCTCAGTGCTAGGATTACAGGCATATGCCATTACAGGTGGCTTTCAAAGCTCTAGTTCTTTCCTGCAATTTTAAAATTCAACTTTTATGGGCCGGGGATATAAAAGTGGCACAAGCACCTGCCTGGCAAAAGCAAGGTCCTGAGTTTGATTCCTGGTACAAAAAAAAAAAAATTCAGCTTTTATCTCCAGGAAGGTAGTAAACACAGTTGTATACTTTGCGTCTTATCACACCAGTCTGGAATCCTGGTAGCTGGTGAGGTCCCCCCTTGCAAGTGCTCCAACATTAGCAGTCTGGGAGACTGGGCAGGAGGATCAAAAGTTTGAGCCCAGCTTGGGCATCTCAGAGAGCCTGCTGCAAAACAAAAAAATAGAAAGGGCTAGGGATGTAGCTCAGTGTGAAGACCTTGGGGTCAATCCTCAGCCTGGCAAAAATAAACAAATATGCACTTGGACCACAAATGAGCCAGTCACAATCTTCCTATTTCATCACTCATAGGAGCTTGCACCAGATAAACATTTTGCAAACCCCTGGTAGCTACGCTAGCTGTAAAACATGTTTGTGGGCAGCTGCTGTTCTGGTTGGGTAGCACACTTGTCACCAGTGAGGACAAGGGGCTTACACACTCATTTTCCAATAAAACTTTGCACTGCAAGATAATGCCAGTAATACCTGTTTTTTTACAAAATAATGAACGATTACATAGGAAATTTAGATTTTTAGAAAGACAGTACCGTTTACAGGATGCAGGGATTCCTCCTGTATCGGCACCAAATGGGGTGATGGCATCTCCTCTTCCTCTGTCTGAGTTTTAAAACTGCCATCTTTTGAGATCTTCAGCCCTGAGAAGGCCCAGTCTGTGTAGTTCACCTGCTTCGGGATAAGCACAGAGCTGGGTAAGTGGTGCGGACTTGGTTTCCTCCACAGAACCCAGAGCAGGGCAGGAAGGCGGAGGGCAGAGGGGCCACAGGCGGTGTCCTAGGAGCTGTGGGCAGTGGGCAGCTTCCCAATAAGCCTGGCCCGGCCACGGCCTCTGGTTGTTAACCTCGAGCACTTGTTTTAAAATAACTCTCGGTGCTAGTTCGAAGCATACACTGTAGAGTATACAACATGCTGAATTAAACAACACTGAAATGAGGCAGACTGCAAAACCTGTGGCCAGTGTTGACTGGGCTGACCTGGCTGGCTGGGCTGAGTCCCTTCCTCCCTCCCACCGCATAGGTGTCCCCCGAAGCTGGGCCCAGTCTAACAGGACATCCTCCCACAGAGACGAGGCCGTTTCCACTTCCATTCAAGGGTGTATGGGCATCTGCACTTCCCTGCTAGTCCCTCCAAACAAGCTCTCAAAAACTACTGCAGCCCTGTAACCCCAGCACTCAGGAGGCTGAGGCAGGGAGGCTGCCACAAGTTCGAGGCCAGCTTGAGCTACAAAATGTATTTAAAAAGAAACTGCTGGGCCAGGGATATAGCTCAGTGGCACACCACCTGCCTGGCAAGCGCGAGGTCCTGAGTTCGATTTCTGATACCCACAACAACAACCACCACAAAAGAAAAAAGACGAAAAGAAAAGAAACTGCCCATGTTTGTGGAAATGCACACCAGCCACCAACAGCCATGACTGTTGTCCATCGTGGCTTCTGCTTCTCTGACAACAGTACACGTGGAAACACCACAACCTGTATTCTTCAGGGTTTCCCAGCTCTTACTTGGATCAAGTCTCCACTTGAGATGTTACGGCTGAAATATTCCAGTCTGTTCCTTCCTTGGACACCTGTTCTTTGGCCATGGTTTCTTCTGGAGTAGCTCACAACCTGGTGCTCCTTTTCCTTCCTGGTCCCCATCTGAGGAGGTTTCCTCTTTGCCTGATACTGGCCAGCTTCGGGGGAAACCTCAGCAGATGACAGCCAGTTCTAAACCAAAGAAGCGGAGAAGTCTTACCAGAGGGCAGTTTAACAAACTCAACACCCAAGAACTAGCATGAGATTTCACTTCTTGCCTGCCATGGAACTGAGAGATGCTCTCTCTCCTCCCCACAGTAAAACTGGGGTTTTGTTTCATCAATAACTTCCAGATTAAATATGCATTACAGAAACATCACAGAACAAACCCGTTACTCTAGTTTTAATAACTGACTCTGTCGAATTTACTCCGTAGGACTGGCGGAGATCTGCTCTCTAGGGGAGCAAAGCCCTTATTTCTGCAGGTGAGCTCTCTGTCTTTAGTGTCACTCACCTCATTGTGAGCATCATGTTTCTGGAAGCCCTCGGGAGGGAGGTAGTGAGACTTCCAGTCCAGCTTCAACTGAATGAATCCACTGGGCTTCTCGGCAGGGTCAGTGAGGTTAAAGTCACCTGAGAGACACAAAGACATGGATAGAACCTGATCACATGAAATAGACAAGTGAGCATTTATTAGCATCTTATCTACACTCCTCCCCGCCTTTGTTTTTTTGAGACAGGATCAGCATGTAGTTTAGGCGGATCTTGAATTCACTAGATAGCCCAGGTTGGCCTCAAACTTGCAGTGATCCTCCTGTCTCAGCCTCCAAGTGGTGGGATCACAGGTGTGTGTCAGCCACTGAGGCCTGCTCTCGCCATTTTTATATCATCATATTTTACTAGTAATTAACACTATGAAATGATCATGATGATATTATACTCAGAGGTAACACAAAATGATGGTGTAGTTAGATTATCAACAGAGAAAGACAGGTACTTCCAGGTTTCAGGAACAGACAGTCAGAAGAGGCATGGTGAGGAGCACAGCTTGCTTGTCATCAGCCATCAGCCACCGAACAGGACTGCACCACATCAAATGTTTCCTATGCCATAAGCAGACCAAGAAAGCCATCACCAATGCTCAGGTGGTCCAAGAAAACTTAAGAACTTAGCAAAGCAGGTTTTTGCTTCTACGTCTGCTTTTTTTTTTTTTTTAATTTTTTTTAATTTTTATCTTTTGTCTTTTTGAGACAGGGTCTCTATGCAATTCAGGCTGCCCTTGAGCTCACTTTGTAGCCCAGGCTGATTTCAAACTCGCAACAATCCTACCTCAGCCTCCCAAGTGCTGGGATTACAGGCGTGAGCCACCATGCCCGGCTTTCTACGTCTGCTTTATAACATTCATTAAGAGATGGATCACACAGCCTGTCCTCTTTGCTGAACAAATTTGAGCCAAGTGTCAAGTTTTTTACCAGGACCAGAGATGCTTTACCACTTCTTGGGGTACCCAGACTCTTGGTAAATACGGCCAGTATTGGCTGTGCCTCTCCACACTTCCTCATGAGAGCTTCAGTCCCTCCGCTTCACTCTCTGGGTGCAGGAGCCAGAGAGGTGACTCCTCCTAGGTGCACCCCACAATCCTGGGTATCAAAATAAGGCAAGATAACGGGGAGCTCAGCTTCACACCCAGAGATCTTGCCTTTCTCATGGTCCAGCATGGGAGTCTTTCTTACTTGGGTCTAAAGGTTAACAGAAGTGAGGAATCACGGGATAGTGTTAAGTTATACCCTGTATCTGGTCACAGTATGAGCAACCATGGGCCATCGGTAAAGGAGTCCTGGAGAGGACTATGGTTTAGGAGGTTTTGTCGAGTGTGGGGATGGAGGTCAGGCTGGAGGTCCACCCACTTGGGCAGCCTGAGGTGCTGCTAAAAGGTGGCAGATGGCCATGCTCCTGCCGGAGAAGCAAAGCCCCAGGTCTTCTCTACTGCTGCTCTTGATGACATTCTAGAGTCCTCTTGGCTGGCTTTAGGAGAGACTTTTCCAAGCAAGCAAAGAAAAGGAGAATCAGGACAGAGACTGTGCTGGGGGAGTGGAAGGCTGGGGAAGCCTTCAAAGCCCACCTTTAATAAACTTATTCTGTGCAAGAGGCAGCAAGGGCACTTGGACCCGGCCAAGGTAAGAGCCAGGCTCTGTGTCTTCGTCATCAAAGACGTACACGGTCAGGGCCTCCCGCCTCAGGTACTGATCCAGCTCAGCGCTGGCCAGCACTGGAAACTGGGCCTGGTCGTTAAAGCAGGGGCTATCGCTGGCAGGGATGATGGCAGTGTCATGGTCAGAGAAGGTAAAGAAGCGGTACATGGCGTACGGGCTGGGCTGAGCTCCTGGCCATCGACTGCGGAGGCCGCAGCACCTGGTGATTTCGATCTGCAGCTCGTTCTGAGGGTTTGAGGCGTCCGATCTGGCCTGGAAAGAGGTTGGCCTGGTGCTGAGGGTGCCGCCGCCGGCGCCGGTGAAGCCCTGCACTCAAATGAGGAGAGCTACGGCCCCGTGGGCCCTGTCCTGAGTCAGCCTTTCACCGGCTTGGCCCTGGCTCCAGCAGGCACCTGCCCAGGCACAGCACAGAGAAGTTGGGTTATACACAGCAAGGAGAGGTCGAGGCTCCAAGAGCAGGATTTCACTTTGGACTTAACCTTGACCAAGGGAAGAATCTTGGGCTAGTGCTCGTGTGGCAGGCAGCTTTTCTCTTCACTCACACTCAGCATGCAAACACTGAGACTGAAGACTGAGCTGTTGTCAGGGCTGCAGCTCCTTGGAGAGGCGCGGGCACATTCTCCTCTCACCTCATTCTCCTGGGCCTCCCTGGCTCCACGCATACTGGCTGACAGGTAGGCCTGGGCTTTCTTCTGCTTACTGCATGCCTGGAGGCTGGCTTTGAGGGGCAGGCGCAGCCTCACCCAATATTCTAGCACCCCAAAGTCTTGTCCACCAGCTCCTGGGGAGCAGAAAGCAAAAGGCATGGGGAATACTGAGATGGTGTGGCAGAGGCAGAAGGTGAAAATGGGAAGCCCCAAGCAGAGCAACTATAGGCTTTGGGAAATTCCACACCGGTCCTAGGAGCTGCAGGAAGCGGGCAGCACTCACCAGTCAGCTTGGCTGAACCATGGACTTTTGCCACGGTCTCTATCACCTTGTCAAAACAAATCCACGCAGCTGCAAGAGTCTGGTGCTCGCTGGCCACAGCTTGGTGTAAATCAAGCCGGGCAGAAGCCCCTTGAAGATAGTGCAAGAAAAGGGAAGTGGTTTCTACCACATACTGGGAGGTGAAGTCATAAAGGGGCTGTGACCCCACTGACAGTGGGGTGCAGTGGGTTTCAAAATCATAGAAAGCATAAGTGCAGAAGGTGGTGGGCTGGCTGTCTCCAGTCTGAGCCAGCGCAGCGGATGTCAGGAGAGCCTGGTGGATGTGCAGCTCAAAAAGATTCTCGCTCGGATGCAGCAGAGATATGTCCACTCCATTCTCATCCCCGTGGGCTGGCATTGTTTCCAGACATATCGATGGCGGTCGGGTGCCATAAGCAATGTCTTTGAGCTGTTCTAGAGGCGAAAGAAACTGGCTATGCGTTAAAGAGTAGGAAGGGCTTCTTTAGGGCAGAGGAAGACAGAGGAGCACGGAGACACGGGGGGAGTCTGAGGTGAAATTACGCGATTCAAAAAGAAAAGCAACCAGGAGATCTGAATTCAGATGGTCAGGGCACTGCTTAGAGCGAGGTCCTCTCAGGCAGGCAGAGTTTCATAAGAAGCCCTAGAGGCACAAAACGCGGCTGCTTCTAAACGTGTGGTGTGTAGGCCGTGGAGAGCGCAGTAAGTTACAGCACAGTGTCTGTTATATTACACGGGGCTCCACCCAGCAGTTTACCAAGGTATTTACTTATCACTCAGTCTTCTGCCAGAAAGAAGGTACCCTGAATGGAGCTCCAAACACTGAGGGCAGCAGTGGCACAGCCACTGCTGTGACTCAGGTTCTGCTTTAACTCTCAGTCTCTGGCCAGTTTGGTTAGCGCGAGTCGGGTCTCACCTCTGAGCTTAATGACAGTCGAGTTTCCTGACATACGACGCTGGGCCCGGACTCTGGACAGCAGCGTAATAGTAAGCTGAGAGTAGGGAGTACCACAGAATGAAACTTGCGTTCAGTGACAACTGGCCTGTCACTGTCAACATCCTCAAATCACAAGAGTTTTGAGGAGAAATCACAGGAACAATACGATGGAAAATAAGTGATGAAGGTCTATTATCTGACAAAAGTTGTTTATAGTTTTGGATTGAAGAAATGATAGGGAGAGAGATGGAGGAAGAGAGAAACTGGCATTCTTGCTTTCGATTCTCATTCTCAAAATATAATCAGACTCTGGAAGCGAATGCTGGGGCTGTCGAAAGGCTCCAGAGAAATCAGAGAAAGAGACGCAGCGGCACAGGGGAGGGTGAGCAGGACCCAGAGGGAGCAGGGCAGGGCAGCAGCGTGGGGACCCCAGGAGAACAAGGGGTGCAAAGACTTGCCGGATGTGGGGAGTCCATGGCTTCTTAAAATACCTTCCAGCTGCTTGATTCGGTTGTTCTTGAGGTCCAGGAGTTGACTCAGCCTCTCCAGTTTTTGTCTGTGATCTTGACTTTCGCTATCAGCTTTTGTCATCACGGCTTCCAGCTCCTCCTGAAACAAAATAATGTCTCGACTTTTCTCTCCCCGGGGCCAGAACCAAACATCCAAGACAAACAGCCGGCCCTTGTGGGGAAAGACTCTGCCGTCCCCTTAGCAAAAGGTTTCAGGAGAAGCCTGGGCGGGCGGCACTCTCGGCGCCTTTGCGCACAGGCCCCAGAGCTGGGCGGAGCTGCACCGCAGACTCGCGCTTGCCGCCCATCAGCGCCCTCGGGCTCTCCACGGACAGCGCTGTGCCGCACAGAGGGCACACACCTGCTCTCACCCCCAGAAACTCAGGGCTCGCTGGCTGCCCAGTCCTGACAGTGGCCCCCCATCTGTCCTCGTCCTTTCCGGCACCTGATAGCACATATTGATCTGACGCTGCATAAGAAGCATGTCTCTGGTCTTTTCCAGTTCCAGGGTGGTCTCTGCATGTGACACTCGCAGCTCAGTCAGCATCTGGGACAGTTTCTTCTCCTCTTGGGCTTTTGGTTCACTAGGCTACAGAGCGAAAGCACTGCTAAGACGGAGTATGAGAGTGGCAGGGAGAGCCAGGCACGGCGGCCAGCACCCGAGAGCCCAGCTGTTAAGAGGCTGAGACAGGAGGATTCAAGTTCAAGCACTGGGGAATTTTAGGGAGACCGTGTCTCAAAATAAAAAGAGCTGAGGATGTAGCTCCAAAGTAGAGCGCAGTGTGATCTTCCAAAACAAGACAAAACAAAACAAACGTGACAGGTACACTAATAATTATTCTCCATGAAGCAATAAAATGCCAGCTGCAGAACTGACTGCGAAGCAAAAGGGGGTGTGTATTGTGTCACAAGCGTGTCACAAGGACCTGTTCCCCAGGCTTTACATCCCACGGCAGCAGTGCAGGGAGGCCACACAGCCTTTCGCGGCAGTCTGCTCATCAGCCCAAGTCCCCCTCTGAAAAGGTAACCCAGGGGTGGGAAATGTGGCGGGGATCGTGGAACTCTCTGTGCTCCCAGCCTCTCACACTCCTGCAGCTGTGGTCCTCTCGGGATAAGGGGCCACTCAGTCTTCCCAGCTCTCTGTCTTTCTAGTGAAACCCGCCAGGGGTCCCGTTGTAGCAGATGTGTCCTTACCTCTCTCTGAGCTGCCTCTAGGAATGGGGCTGGGAGCAGAGCCAGTTCGGAGAGCCTGTCAGGAGCCGGGGCTGTGGCAGCTGCCTCGTGGAGCATTTCCACCTCCTGTTTATGCTTCTGAAGGATGTTGGAGACTTCAAGCTTCAGATTCTCATTTTGAGCTGGGGAAAAAATAATCCGACGTGGAAAAGGAAGAACTCAAATTATCATGCTTTTGCAGATAACCACGTACTCTGCATGGATGACCCAAAGGGCTCTACCAAACAACTCTTAGAATTAATAACAAACTTCAGAAATCTAGTAGGATGCAGGATCAACACACAAAAATCATTAGCATTTGTGTACCCCAATAATGAACAGGATGAGAAGGAAATATGAAAATGATACTAGTCACAGTAGCTTCAAAAATAAAATACCTAGGAATTAACCTAAACTAGAAAGTGAAAGACATCTCAAAGAAAACTACAAGACTCTGAAAAAGGAGCCTGAAGAGGACATCAGAAAATTGAAAGACGTGCCCTGCTCCTGGGTAGGCAGAATCAGTATTGTCAAAACAGTCATACTCCCAAAACTGTGGTACAGATTTGATTCAGGCTCAATCAAAATACCAAAACCATACATTACAGAGCTGGAGAAAACAAACTTAAAATTCAGATGGAATCAGAAGAGATCCAGAGTAGCAAAAGCAATTTTGGGCAGCAAGAACAATGCAACTGGAATAGCAATGCCTGACATGGAGCTATACTACAATAGCAATGGTGATAGAAACAGCATGGTACTGGAACAAAAATCAGAAGCACAGGCCAGTGGAACAGAACTGAGACTCCACCTCCACACATCGAGCTATTTGATCTTCAACAAAAGAGCCAAATGCATATGCTGGAGAGAAAATAGCCTGATCAAAAGACAGCAATGAGAAAACAGTTGTCTGTGCAGAAGATTGACACTGGACACTTACCTCTCCCCATGCATGGAATTAAGATGAAACAGGTCAAAGGCCTGAACATTAAAACAGAAACATAGCCGGGCGTGGTGGCTCACACCTGTAATGCCAGCACTCAGGAGGCTGAGGCAGGAGGATCATTGCAAGTTCGAGACCAGCCTGGGCTACAAAGTGAGCTCAAGGCCTGCCTGAACTGCATAGGGAGACCCTGTCTCAAAAAGACAAAGCAAACAAACAAACAAAAAAACAAAGCAGAAACATAAATCCTACTGGAAAATAAAACAGAGGCAGCCAGCAAGCCACTCTGGTAAGGGGCTGTGGCCTCCCAAGCCGTGGCTGCCCCAGGGCAAGAACCATAGCAGCGTTTCCTGAGATCCAAGCCATGTTGGAACTTGGGGCCCTGAGAAAACAGGCAGCCAGCTCACTGCTCTGGTGGGCGGCTGTGAGCCTATCGGGGCGCGGGCTAAGAATCAAACATCTATCCACCCCCCGCCATCCCCCTAGTAAGTGGGAGCCAGAGATCTGAGCATCTCTTGCAAGTTTGACTATATGCAATATAGCAAATAAGGGGGATTTTCTTCTGCCATCTCTTTAAAGACAAATATTTTTATCTCTGTTTTGCTCTGTTCTGATCAATAGTATTGTTCTATTCAATATTCTGTTTTTATAATTTTGGTATTTCCTTTGATATTGCTCTGCCTGATTGAAGGAACAACTATTGTAAAGAAAACCAGATGTACTATTGTACCTATTGCTGTTGTCCTGGTAACCTGCTGTGAGGTTCTGTACCAGTTTCACTGCACTGCCTCAACTGGCTTTGTCCTGTCTTGTTCTGCTGTATTTTACTACCTTAAAAATAAAATAAATAAAATGAAATAATAAATAAGAAAAAATTTAAAAAGTAAATAACAACAACAAAACAGATCAGTAAGGTACTGAGCAAGTTGAAACATGATATAACTAAATAGATAATGCACTTAAAAAAGCAACAGGGGTTCCGGGGATTTAGCTCAGCAGCATAAGTGCCTGCCTTGCAAGCCTGAAGTCATGAGTTTGATCCCTGGTACAAAAAAAAAAAAAGCAAAAGGAGGAAAAGAAAGTGCTCTGAAGGATATAACTGCATGTATGCTTAAGTGTGTAGGATTGATAACCATGTTGCTAAGTTTTTGTTGGATTGATGAAAAGAATGGTTTGCGGCCTCACTGTTTGAATGTCCACTTTGTAAGCTTTAATTTTGTAACTTGAACAACTATATGCAAGAAGACAATTTGTAACGTATCAACTAGTGATTTCTTACTGTTTATTTTTTTTTGAAATTCTGTATTGTTTCTATCCTTTTTTCTGTTTTGCTTTTTTTCCCCCCTCTCTTTAAAAAAAAAAAAAAGAACCCACTTTGCAGGGGGGGGGGAGAAACCAGGTGAAACACTTGAAGACACAGGCGTAGGAAAAGGTTTCTAAACAGAACCTTAATTGCACCATAGCAACAAGAATCAACAAATGGAATTATATCAGACCAAAAATCTTCTGTACAGCAAAAGAATAACAGTAGAGTGAACAGGCAACCTACAGAATGAGAAAAACATTTTGCTAGCTACACCTCAGGGGGCTAAGATTTAGAATATATAAAGAACTAAAGTAAATAAATAAATAAACCACCAAAAATTAAAGATCCAGTCAAGAAATATGCAGACACTTCACAGTGGAAGAACTACAGGTGGTCAACAAACATGAAAAAATACTCAACATCTCTGGCCATTAGAGAAACACAAACTAAAGCAATGCTTAGGAACAATGGCTGTTATCAAGAAGTCAGCTGACCAGGCGTGGGGCACATGCTTGTAATCCCAGGAGGCTGAGGCAGGAGGATTGTTTTGAGTTCAAGGTCAACCTGGGCTACAAAGTGAGTGCAAGATCAGCCTGAACTGCACAGAGAAACCCTGTCTCAAAGAGAGAGAGAGGGAAAGAGAGAGAGAGAGAGAGAGAGAGAGAGAGAGAGAGAGAGAGAGAAAGAAAGAAAGAAAGAAAGAAAGAAAGAAAAGCAATCAACCAATAACAATAACAGGGCTGCATGGAAAAAGGAATCCTCCACTGTTGGTGGGAGTACAGACTGGTACAACCACTGTGGAAATCAGTGTGGAGATTCCTCAAAAAACTAGGAATAGAGGTTCCATTTGACCCAGCCGTTCCCCTTCTGGGTATCTTCCCAGAAGAACTAAAAACATCATAACTCAGCAATATATGTGCACCCAGGTTTACAGCAGCACGATTTTCTAATAGCTAAATCTTGGAAACAGCCCAAATACCCATCAACTGATGAATGAATAAAAAAGATGTGGGTTTTTTTTATACCATAGACTATGACTGTCAACTGGGCATGGTGACAACATATACTGGTAATCCTAGCACTCAGGAGGCTGAGGCAGGAGGATCACTGAGAGTTCAAGGTCAGCCTGCACTGCATAGTAAATTCAAGGACAACCTGAACTGCATAGAGACCCTGTCTCAAAACAACAACAACAACAACAAAATGCTACTCTTCCATGAAGGATTAGCTTGAGATACTTCTAGCTAAATGCCTCCTATGAGAACATATTCTTCAGAGAAAAAAATTGGACACACGTGTGTAAATACTGCATTATTTCTCTGGCATGAGAAACCAAAGTGTAAATAAAGACCAAAATGTATAATAGATACTGGGAAACGGGAAGAAAATGTTCAAATGCAAAGGAGAAACACTAAAGAGGGGAAGAGGAAAGGGGGAAGTGGAAAAAAGGACAAAATGGAAACAAAGATTTGTAAATAAGGAGGGAAGAGGGGCTGCAGGGGCGGGAGAAAGGGAGCGACCAGATGCGGTGTGGGGTATGAATTCCCTGAGATGAGTGTGATCCTTATGTGTGTCTGAAATGTATCAATAGAATGAAACAACATTTATAAATAAACAAAAAGAAGGAAGGTTTGAGACCTTTGTAGGAAAATGGAGGTACCTAGAAAATACAATGAGTGAAATAAATCAGACACAGACCACATGGCATTTCTCATTTGGCAAAATATAAACAAAGAGAATAACCGGGGTGGATAGGAAGGGGCCATGGAGATGGACCCCGAAACAGAGAAGAAGCATGAGGAGTGAGGTGGAGGAAAAGGGAAATAAACGGTCTGTACTGTCGTCCACGTACCAACTCCCTGTGACAAAAGTAATCATCCTATACTGTAAATGTGTACCACTAGATTTTTTTAATCTTGAAAAATCTTTTTAAGATTCCTGTCTCTGTTACTTTTTGTTGTTTGTTTTGTGTTGTTTTAGTCTTTGAGACAGAGTCTCACTATGCAGTTCAGGCTGGCTTGAACTCACAGAGATCCTCTTGTCTCAGCCTCTCGAGTGCTGGGATTCCAGGTGTGCACCACCACATCTGTGAGTGCTGGGATTACAGGCATGCATCCTACCTCTGGCCCTGCTGTTACTCATGTTTCTTCTCCTTTGGGCGGAGGTTATAACTCAGTGTCAGAGCCCCGGCAAGCATGCCCAAGGTTCTGAGTCCAATCCCCCTACCACAAAATTGTTTTCTTTTCCTTCACACTTATATTTAATATACTAGAATCTGATAAGGCACAAGTTTGATAAATCTAATAATAAGTCCAGGACAGGAAGAAGTGAGATGCAGATCTTTTTGACAGCGTTTTTAAAACTGCAGAGTAATTATCTCCTACGATCCAAGAGTTAAAATGGATGAAATGCTAGTAGTAACCAAGAGTAATAATTTGTTTCTCAGTTCAGGTGTCAGATGCTAACAAGGCACCACTTTCACCCACTCACCTTGGAAATTATTGATAAAACTCACTGAAGATAGAAAAACTCAACTTTAATACTTTCAAACAGTGAAGGAATATTTGAAACCCATACACATTAGCAAGACATAAGAAAAAGTCTGTGCATAGAGTAGGAAGTTGTCATGCCTTTCGGACTGTGAATCACCAGGGCTTTATTCTAACTCCTACACCACAGAGGATAGAATGAGGGGTGGCGAAACCCAAGGCCCAGCTCCCGGCCCAGCTGGACGTGGAGGCCGCCCATCTGTGAGAGCGCTTTCGGCCCCAGCCCACCTCTCTCCGCGGACAGCTGAAGCAAGATGTTCCTTTTCTCCTCCAGCTCAGCGTCCAGCTGGTCCCCTGCAGGCTCGTGGCTCCGGGGCGGCTGCTTGCTGCTGTCCAGCACGCTGAAAAGGGGCGGTGCTTGGTCAGGCGGGCACTGGAAACTGTGGGCTGTGACATCTTTAGTACACAGTTTCAGCATCTCCTCGGCTCAATTCATCACTCAGCGCTGTACATGTTTCAT
The DNA here is from genome assembly GCA_004027455.1 of Hydrochoerus hydrochaeris. Lineage (NCBI taxonomy): Eukaryota > Metazoa > Chordata > Mammalia > Rodentia > Hydrochaeridae > Hydrochoerus > Hydrochoerus hydrochaeris. Next base: position 25,073 of record PVLA01002592.1, on the reverse strand, counting down.
CTACTGCTATTTATTTGCAACTGTCGTTCACCAACTGCCTTGGAACTTCTGGGTCCCACTAAGGAACTGCTTAACATCACTTGTGATTAGGGCCCGGGCACCTCTCTGAGTCACAAGCAACCCCAAGGGACTTTTCCACCGTGACGGCAGGGCACTGTGTATGAAGACAGGTCCAAAATCTCTCTTCTCACTCACCCCTCCCCAGTGGCTACGTTAGAGAAAACCTGTCCTTGAATTAGATCACACATCACTGTGCTGCAGTGCAGGAATGAAACTTCTCCACAGCCGTTCCCTCTAACCCATCCTGTCCACTTGTTAGGCAGATGTGGGCAGCCTTTGTCTTATGTTAGGGTCTCACTATGTAATTCAGACAGGCCTCGAAATCACTGCGTAGCCCAGGTTGGCCTCAAACTCACAGCAATCCTCCTACCTCGGCCCCCCAGAACTGGGATTACAGGTGTGCACCAACGCACCCAGGAGGCAGGTGCTGTTTGAGAATAAAACACACATAGACCCAGAATAGCAAAAGCAATTCTGGGCAACAGTGGCTGGGAAAGGGGCATCACAATCCCCAGTTCTGAGTTATTCTCCAAAGCTACAGAGATAAAAGTAGCACAGCACTGACAAAAGAAGAGACAAAGGAGCAGCAGAATAAAATGCTGAAACAACTCCAAGCACACTCAGCTACTTTTTTCCTTTTGTTTTCTTTTCTTTTTTCTTTCTTTTTTTTTTTTTTTTTTTTGTGGTGCTGGGGATTGAACCCTTACTTAAAAGGCAAAAATTCTACCACTAAGTCACATCCCCAGCCCAGCTACCTAACCTTTGACAAAGGGGCCAAATACCTTCACTGGAAAAAAGACAGCCTCTTTAATAGATGGTATTGGGAAAAGTGGCTTTCCACATATTAAAGACTAAAGCTAGACCCATATCTCTCACCATGCACTAAATTGAAATCGAAACAGTTCAAAGATCTAAATATTAAAGCAGAAACACTAAATCTGCTAGAAGATGGAATAAGTAAAACTCTTAAAGATACCGGTGTAGACAAAGATTTTATGAACAAAACTCCAGTCACAGGAGAGTATCACAAAGAATCAACAACTGGGATCCCATCAAGTTAAAAGGCTATTGTACAACAAAAGAAACCACCAATAGTATAATGAGACAACCCACAGAATGAGAATATTTTTTTTACCAGCTATTCCTCAGACAAAGGACTAATATCTAGAATATATTAATAACTCAGAAAAATCATTTCCCCCAAATTTAAAGACTCAATCCAAAAATGGTCATCTAAAATGAATAGATACTTCTCAGAGGAAGAAGTACAAACAGCAAATAAATACATGAAAAAATGTTCAACATCACCAGTCATTTGAGAAATGCAAGTTAAGAAAAACACAGAGATTCCATTTCACTCCAGAAAGAACGGCCACCATCAAGAAGTCAGTAACAAACGCTGGTGAGACTTTGGGTAAAAAGACATGCTCTCCATTGCTGGTGGGAGTCTAGATTGGTGCAACCACTGTGGGAATCAGCATGGAGATTCCTCGAAAAAACTAACACTAAAAGTTCCATTTGATCCAGCTATTTCCCTTCTAGACATCTTCCCAAAAGAATTAAAAACAGCATACCACAGCAATATATGTGCACCCATGTTTACAGCAGCACAATTCACAATAGCCAGATCTTGGCAACAACTGAGGAATGGATTAAAAAAAGATATGATATTTTTATAAAAGGGAGTACTACTCAATCACAACGAAGGATAAACTGAAGACTTTTATAGGTAAATGAATGCAACTTGAGACCATACTCATTAGTGAAATAAATAAGACACACACATGTAAACATATTGTCTCAGTGTGAGAAGCTGAAAGAAACAATATATGTATATGTTTATGGATAATTATATGTATACAAAAATAGTTAAGATAGTTACACTACTGATTTCTCTGAGTTCACTAGAGAGAAAGGTCCGTGCTGGTATTGTTTGGGCAACTGAATGCAGATGTCGTGTGCTCTTAGGTGAATGATTTGGAGATGACAGTGAACAACTTAGGTCATTTGTAAGGGTTGGACCTTGAGAACATAATTCTAAGTGAAATAAATCAGGCACACAAGTTTAAAAACACACAGTTCTTGGTCATTTACACAAGTGAAGTGATGCTGCTATAAAACAATTGTTTCTACTTACATATATTTCTCACTTATCTTTTTAATACATATCATCTAAAAATAACTTGCCTAGGTAGCATTAAGATTTCTTAACGCGTGTATATGATGACCTAGAGAACAGTATTCTGGGTGATGAGGGAAGGAGCCCACCGGGAATGTGGCCGTGTGGGTCTTCACAGTGGATCGCACACCCGGCTTCTTTTCACTGAACTGAATATTGTTTTTTTCCAAAACATGGTTATAAGACCTCCCCATATTGTCTTCATCAACCTTGCTGTCTCTGACTAGGTCAGAAGGCATTTGTAACTTTTAAAAAGTGTTTAGGTATCTCTAAGTACAAATTAATACACAAATACATGTTCATTGCAAAAAAAAATTTTTTTGAGGCAAGTTCTTGCCTTGCAGTTCTGGTTGTCCTGAAATACACTATATAGTCCAGGCTGTCCTTGAACTCATGGTGATTCTCCTGCCTCAGCCTCCCAAGTGCTGGGATTACAGGTTTGTACCACCACCCTCTGAAAATTTAAAATACTATCTAAGTACAAAGAATAAAAGCAAAAGTGCTCCTTTGTTTTACTGTGATGCTCACATCTCATTAAAAGTTTGCTACTCACAAACACATAGCACAGAGTTAACAGACACTTGCATTTTTGTTGAGAAGGTTCTGTGTCTATCTCATTTGTAACAGCTGCATTAAACTCCATTCTGAGGACACGATCTGATTTGTTTAGCCAATCTCCTGTCAGCTGAATTTGGGGTGGTTTCCAGATTTCACTACAACTGACAACATAGTAACATTTTTAATTTTTACTTTTTTTAATGCATGTTTGCAGTACATAATGGTTACCTTCCTCCTGGGGAGCTGGAACATGAACATTACATGCTGAATTCTTTTTACTTCCCCTTTCTCTCCCACCCCTCAACATCCTTACTACATAAATATCTTTGCAAATATACAAGAGGATTCCATTAGTTTTGATTCCAAAAAAAATGGTATTGCTGGTAAAAAAAAAACACACATATTTAACATTGTAATAGTGTCCAATTCTCTTCCAAAAAAACTATGACAATTTATCTCCTCAGTAACAGCACAATATTAAATACCAGTTTCCCAACATATGTAAAAATGCTAGTATATGTTTACAACTTGGAAGGAGTTTTCTATAATGTCCCCTTACAGTCACTGAGGCTCTGGGACCCAAACATGGCACTCACCCTTCTAAGAGTCTGTCATAATTGTCAGTCAGCAATTTTCGTTCTTTCTCCAAATCTTCAACTCTTTCCTGAAACTAGAAGTGACAGTAGAGCTTTTAAGATAAGACTTGAAAAACGTATTGCCCCACACAGACTTTCCCTTTCCCATTGGAGCATGGGGCGTGGGTGCGAGCTTTTCTGCGCCATGGTGTCTAGCAGAACCCATCCAGCTGGAAGCATCAGAACCAGTTGAAAGTGGGCTGGAAACTTTTCCTGGAATGAAAGACATTCTCTGAAGTATGTTTTTATGAAGTCAGCCTTCCTACTGTTAGGGAGGCAGCACGATGTTACGCAAGAGCAAGGACTTCAGAGAACACATGCGACGAAATCTGGGATTTCCCTGCAATGATGCAAGAATCTTGAGCAAATGATTTAACCAACTGGTGCTGTTGTTCTCATATGGAAAAAAATGAAAGACCCACGCTGTTCCCAGGATGTGCATGCACCATCCCTGAAACAGGAATATGGCACATTTAATGGCCTCCTTCCTCTCTACTCATTTACCTCCTGGAGGGTCCTCTGCAGGATGGACATGTCTTCCAGCTGGCTCCTCAGACTCGCAGCTTTCTTGCTCTCCTCCTTGAACTCTGCCCTCAGCTCATCCACTTGGCTGAAGAGGGCACTGTGGGCTGCACTCAGGAGTCCCTGATTCTGGGGCCAAGGAAATTTCTTCTGGGAAGTCACATCACTCCGCAGGAGCAGGCTTCAGGTGACGCGGCCCTCACGTGCCCAGGACGGCGCCACAGCACGGGCTCCCCAAATAGCACATTGCCATGCTCTGTAAGCTGACCTGTTTTTAACCTTAGCATTCTCCGGAGAACAGTTTCCCTACCAGGGAGGATTTTCTGTTCTGGGCAATGTAATTTGTCATAAGAACCTTAATTTTGCTAAGTTCCAAATTAGTTTTGTGTTGTTAAGTATCAAACCCAGGACCCTGCACGTGTCCCAGGGTGGTCCAGATTAATCCTTGGATGTGGAAAGGTTGTTTTTTAAGATGAGGCTGGTAAAGGCTGGGGATTTAGCTCAGTGGCATAAGCGCCTTCCTGGCAAGTGTGAGATTGTGAGCTTAATCCCCCCGAACGAGAAAAAAAAAAATGATGCTGATATATATATATATATATATTTTCTTTTAGACAAGGTCTCACTACGTAACCCAGTCTAGCCTTGCCTGAACTTACTATATAGGCCAGGTTGGCCTCAAACTCACAGCAATCCTCCTGCCTCAGTCTCCTGAGGGCTGGGATTACAGGCATGTGCCACCATACCTGACACAATGATATATCTCTCTCCAAAGAAAGTGACATGCTAGCTCTAGAAGTTATGAGCTTTAGAAATTTTTCCAGCTCTAGAAAGTTGTTGGTTGGTTGGTTGGCTGGATAGTTGGTTGGTTTAATACAGGGTCCTGCTACATAGGCCAGGCTGGCCTTGAGCTCATTACCTAGCTCAGGTTGGCCTCCTGCCTCAACCTTCTCAGTCCGAGGGTTTTAGGTGTGTACTGTCATGTCCAACTAGCTCTTGAAATTTTTCTGGTGGACTCTTCTCGTGAGGCACAGCCATGGTTTGTCACATACGGAACTCTGACTTAGTGACTTGGAACTATGGACATTCACCTGGCTACTCCTGCACCTTACTCGCAGGAGTGAATAGGGCTCAAACATCTAATGATATTGGAGAATACCCACAACAAACCACCACTTCACACATGCTAAAAGAATCCTTTTAGGAACTTTTGAGCAAAAGCTATAAATCACTGTAGCAATGGGCTAAAGAAATACCATTCTGAATGTTTCTCAATTCAGATCTCATATTTCAATTCTAATGAAAACAGTGCAATAAATGTTATTTGTAGTACTAATAGTATCAATTACCTTAATATAAACTATATGACATGATAACTTTTATTTCATTGGCTAAATTCTGGTATTATGTTGATTGGAGATGAATGTGGATTTCTTTGGGCCTGATTACTCTACTTACAAAAAAGCGGATTCAGGTAAAATTGGGTGCACTTGGGGTGATATGGCTATAGATTAAAAAGTATACTAAAAATCCTTTTTAAGTACCTTCTGGAGCAAGTTTTCATATGCCTAGAAGAAAGAAGTACATATATTTTACTAAGTCATCACTTTCATTGTATATTTGAAATTTATCTCCATAATACAAATGTTTAATATTTATATTAAAAGACATTACAGAAGCAGGCTCAGTGGCGCACACTTGTAATCCCAGTACTTAAGAGGCTGGATAGGAGGCCGTGAGCTGAAGCCCAGTCTGGAACATACGGTGAGTTCAAATGTACCCTCTGCTGCCCAGTGAGACTCTGGAGGGAGAGAGACAGGGGAGGGGAGAAAGGGAGAGAGAGACAGAGGCAGCTAGACACAGAGACAGACAGAAACACACAAGGAGACAGACACAGAAAGAGACAGAGACACAGAGAGACAGGCAGGACACAGAGAGAAACACAGAGAGACAGAAAAACAGAGATAGAGACACAGAGTAAGACAGAAAGACACACACACCTACAGAGAGAGAGAGAGAGAGAGAGAGACAGCCAGACAGAACATAAAATAAACAAAAGGTAGGGGCAGAACTTTAACCCAGGCTGTCAGGCTCCAGAATCAGTCAGGAAATTTCACTGCTAGGGCATTAAGAAAATGCAGTTGGTTTTAGTCTGATGTTGGACATCATAATTAGAAAGGCAAACCATAAAGCCAAAATTTTAAACAATTCTCAGATGATTATTCACCATCTCAAGTCATCTCTACCACTAACAGGGGTAGAAAATTTAATTTAGAATGGCCACCTCTGTGTCGTGTGGTGCTAGGGTCAGAACTCTGGGCCATCAGCCTTAGACAAGCCCTGTAGCGCCGGGCTACGCCCCAGCTTCTCTTTCTTTCCCCTTTAATATCATGAAGCAATACAGAGGGAGTTTTAATGTTTTAATTGTTAATTTCTGCTTTTTGTGCTTTCTTGAGACCCGGTCCTACACAGTTCGGGCGTCCTGGGACTTCCTAGGTATCCCAGCTGGCCTCAAGCGTGTAATGACCCTCTGGCCTCAAAACCTGCATGCCGGGATTACAGGTGTGCACCACCAAACCCAACTAGTCCGAACTTTTTAAAAATCCTATTCTATAAGAATTACCAGTTACCAATATAACTTTATACCAGCTTCTTTCTCGTATTTCTACATCCTTTAAATGCTACCAAAATTAACCAGATTAAAGCCATACGAGCATATGCCTAGTTCTCTATAAAACACAGGCTTGGAGGCTGGCCGGTCAGAGCAGAAGATCTGGGCAGGGCTGCCTGCAGCTGATCTGGTGGCAGTGAATGGCGGCATTGCCATCTGGTCACCCGGGGAGCCATCTGGAGCTGCCCTGCGCTTGTCCTTTTCCCCTGCCCGTTTTGGTGATAAAGATCATTCTTCTCTTTCCTGGACTTTTCTCAATAAGCCGCCTCCTCTGCAGACCTCCTTTGTCCCTTTTGGGCCCTGCAGCGGTTTTCCGCTTGATTTCTTTGCCTCTGGTGGTCATCAGCTTATCTAACATTCATCTGCTACCACTGTGTCTTCCCCTTTTGTAACTTTTTTTAAGCAGTGATAAAGTTAATTTGAAAAAGTAAAGAGTGGGAGAGAAACTAGCTCTGCAGAGCAGGCTTGGGCCTAGCACAAAAAGAGAAAAAGCCAGATAGAAGCACACCCTGGAGAAAACAGGGCGGCCCATCAGGGGGGAAGTCACGGTAGCTGATTTGTAACTCCTGAGGCCTTTGAAGGCTTTACAAAGGTAAAGACTTTGGTAACAATCGTCTACATTCCTACCGTCCACAAGGATTAGTGCTTTATAGTAGTTTTCCAGAGGTATTCTTTACTTACTGAAATGTATTCCAAAATATTTTTAGATGTTTTTTAAAAGGCTAAAACATATCTAAGAGAGATGAGCTGATACTATCCACTTCTCCAGGTGCCCACTCTCTACAGGGCAAAGTCGGAGGGCCTGGCATGGCTGTGACCTGCTGCCTGACGTGCCCATCTCGGTGCCTCAGCTTGCACCCTCTGCCCTGCAGAGCCCTTTTCTCTCGCTGCCAGTCTCCCGCTTTCAGTCCTGCTCCTTCATGAATTCTTTCCCGATGCTGTGCCCCATCCTCTGGCGGGTCTGACTCCTCTCCCGGCTACACATAGACAGTGGTTCACATGCTGCACTCTCCCTCCTGTCAGGTCCCGGAGGGCACGAGCTGACTCACTCATCTCTAATCTATTCCCCCAGGGCTTGGCACAGTTGCTGGCACCCACCACATAGTTGTTCAATAAAAGAAAGGCGCTGAGCCGGGTGTGGTGGCTCACGCCTGTAATCCCAGCACTCAGACCAATAAATAAAATTTTTTAAAAAAATCCCAGCACTCAGGAGGCTGAGGCAGGAGGATTGTTGCGAGTTCAAGACCAGCCTGGGCTACAAAGTGAGCTCAAGGCCAGACTGAACTGCATAGAGACCCTGTCTCAAAAGGACAGAAAAAAAAAAAAAAAAAAAAGGAAGGCACTGATCTGTTGCTTGGCCCCTTGATGTGCCGCTTCTATGAGTGCTTCCATGCAAAATAATGAGAAAAGAGTTTTGGTGCCAGCCTGACACAGACCTTGTTCTGCCGCTTGCTTGCCAGTTTTACAACAGGAGCAAGATATTTATTTTTTTTGAGTAGAGTTCCAGCATCCACTCCCTAGATGTGCTTCCTCCAAGAGTCACCACCCGTGTTAAAGGAGGTCATGTGACACTAGGTGTCCAGCACGGAGCCCGGCCAGCTGGGGACCACGCCCTGGGGATGCTCATTTCCTTCCTTGCCCTGGCGTGCTTGGCTCCTGACTGACTGCCTTTCTGGCATGGTCCCTGGCTGGGATCTTCACCCTGACACAAGGTAACTCCACTTCATCTGCGTTAGCAGGCTGGTGGAGAAATGCAGGGAGGCATGGGCTCCGAGATCACCTGAGTCCTGTGAACTTAGGCAAGTGACTCAGTCTCTCCAAATCACGGTATCTCCTATGCAAAGGAAGGAAATAACACAAATCTCTTACCTCATTAGCTCTGCCCCCCAGCCAGGATGGCGTTGGTGACAGCCACTCACCTCTTGAACGTCTGTTAACTGTGCTTTCGTGGCTGCCAGGGAAGTGTCCCTTTCGTGTAAGAGCTTCTTCAGTCGGATCAACTCCACGTTCCCTTTAATGGAGGCGCTGGGGAAAGGGGGGGAGCAGAAGGGGTGAAGCACGTTCTTGCTCTCTCTGACACAGGGTCTCACTGTGCAGCCCAGGCTGGCCTCAGACTCACGGAGGTCTCCCTGCCTCAGCCTCCTGCGTGCGGGTGTTGTGGGTATGAGCCGCCACACCCGGTTCCCACAGGAACAGCCTGCCCTTGCCTCTCCTTCCCTCCCATCGTGCCCAGGGAGTCGGAGCACAGCCTGGTAAACTCTCTGCTCTCCTTTTTCTTCTCACACTAGCTGGGAGCTTATAGCTCACTACCCTTAAACTCTGTATTCCAGGGAACACATCACTATATTTTTAAATTACGGCGTGCAGTTTCTTATAAATGATGGAAAGCCCACAAAGCTTAAGCCTGTTCCCTTTAAAAAACAAAGCAAAACAAAAGAACAAACAAGCAAACAAAAACCCAAACCAAAAAAAAAAAAAAAAAGGCAGGGGATTTAAGTATTGACACACAGGAAGATTATTCTTTCTGAACCCAGGAGAGTGGGTTTTCTTTATTATTTGAACGATATTAAGAAGGGCCTGTGCTCACTGTACTGTCTCAGTGATTCCCAGTTGTAGTTGCTCATTAGCTTCACCTGGAGAAGTCTTTAGAAAAACACTTTTTTTTTTTTAATTTTTTTTTTTTTTTTTATGTAGGGCCTCACTGCGCAGTTCAGGCTGGTCTTGAACTCACTGTGTAGCCCAGGTTGGCCCTGAGGGCTGGGGTTACAGCTGTGCGCCAGTACACCCAGTAAGTCTTTAAAATTATACCACCTGATTCTACCCCAACTAATTAAAAGACAGTTTTTTGAAGGGTATGGCCCAGGTGTCTGTGGTTTTAAAAGGCTGAAAACTTATCTCTCTGCCAAAACCTACACACCATGTTGTAGCACTTTTACTCACAAGTGCCAAAACTTGGAAGCAACCAAGAAAGCCCTTTGGGGCCAGGGATACAGCTCGGTGGCAAGCACAAGGCCCTGAGTTTGAGTCCCAGCACCACCCCCCAAGGGGGGAAAAACAAAACTGGCTCTCAGAAAGCCCTCAATAGGCGAATGGGTAGTTCGGTTTTAGTACATTCAGACAGCAGATTATTTAGCACCTTAAGAAAAGCTATCAAACTGTGAAAAGACCTGCAGGAATCTTAAAAGCATATCATTAAGTAAAAGAAGCTAACCCTCAAGGCTACACACCTATAGTTCCAACTATATTCTAGAAAGAGGCAAAACACGGAGACAGCAACGAATCAAAGGTTGTCAGGGGTTAGAAGAAGGAACTGTGAATCACTAAAGCACAGAGATTTTCAGGGTAATAAGTATACCTTGTATGATCCTGTAGTGGTGAATGCACGTTATGTTTGTCCAAATCATACAAGGTCTAACACCCGAGGCAAACCACAGCCTCCGAGCTGTTCTGAGGGGCGGTGCGGGCGCACTGCTACCTCCCTCACAGGAAGGCGGGGCGCAATGGAAACAGGGTTGTTTGGGAACTCAGTTTCCTGCTCAATTTTGCTGTGAAACTAAAACCACTCTAAAAAATAAACTCTTAAAAAAAGACCTGCAAGGACCAACAGACAAAGAGGGCATTCACTGAAATAATTTTCTTTCTATAAAGTAAAACAGCAAATCTGTTTCCAGTTAATCGATTTCTTAACGGACTAGGGATTCCAGTTCTACTTCTCAGATGAAATTTACTCCTAACCACTCTCCTTTCCTCTGAAATGGAGGAAAGGCAAGCGTCAGAATGTCGGTCTCGGTCTCTCGATCTCTCAATCTGTCTCTGTCTGCCTCTGCTCTCTTTCTCTCTTTCTGTCTCTCTCTCCCATGTGAGGCAGGGTCTCTCCAGGTACCAGGCTGGCCTGCAACTCGCCTTTCTCCCACCTCACCCTCGCCAATGCTAGGATTGCAAGAATCTTCTCTTGTTTTCAGTTCATTGCGGCCGGAGGCTTGGACTGCAGCCTTACCGCAGCTCTGCGGCCTTCTGAGCGCACTCCAGCGAGCTTTTCTGTTCAAAATGTTCAGCTCTGGACATTTTCTTAGGAGACGTCAGTGCTTCTTCCACTTGCATGTTGTCATTGTCCATAACGTGGGCCCTGTTAGGCACACACAGACCAAGGGATTTAGCCATGATGATGACTCTGCTGAAAGGAAGAACGCTGTGCTATTATAAACATGAGACCCAAAAAGAACTAGGAAGTGCCCATAGGGGCTTGGAATTGGACTGTCACATTTACAAATCAGAGGAGTCAGTAATCTCTGTGTGTAGAGGGTAATCTTACAAAATACAGCCTTCAAATGACAAGTGGATGTATAAATGAATTAGTGTAGGGGATACAAATACAAAGGGAAGGGGAAATATTTTTAAATCAGATTTTATTGGTACACTTTAGGTATATGTAATAATCGCATTCATCATAGAGAATTTGTACCTGTACATGATATAACTTGATCCCTTTCTCCCCATTCCCCCACCCTCCCTTCCACCCCTCCTCTCGGGAAAGGGCAATTCTGTCAATTGAGGAAAAGACTTTCATTTTCCTTTCCTCTGTTCCTCGAGGACAGAGGGAGATTGTTTTCTGTTTTAAGCACTGAGGTCGAAATGCAGCAGAGTTACTTTCCATCTTCTGGGATGGAGCTGGAACCACCAGCCCTTCACTTATTCCCTGTACAATATCTTTTTACCTAAAGCCGCGGGAGTAACCCCTGGGACAAGTGACGAGAACTCACGGTTCACTGGGTTCACAGGTTGCTTTGCCTCTGGGTTTTTCGTGTGTCGCATGCTCCTTGAGTCTGGCAGGGGCTGTGTAGCTCGGCCGATCCCTTGGACCTAAAGATTTAGGCAGAAGATGCAAACTGTGGGAACACCAGATGCCAAATTGGATGCGGGGAGCCTCAAGCCCTAGGAAAACTCAAACGTCATAACCGGCCCCAGAGAAGAGGGTCTCCCTACTCTTGCGACTAAGAGTTTGAGAGTCAGCAAGACCACAGCGACAAGTGCATGAGCATAAAGGGAAAAACGAAAAGTGCGAGCTTGTCTGGAGCAGGGACTGCGTGTGTAACCTAACGAATCTTAGTCTCTAGCGCCTGGTGCAGTGTCAGCTCAAGGCCAAGCTGTTAGACAGAACTGAAATTTGACCTCATTCTACATTTCTACTTTCAGATGTTTTTGCAAATGTTTGGTTGTCAGAAGTAGGGGACTGAAAGTATAGAATCATATTAGAACGAGTACTTGTTAACAGGGTTAGAATAAATAGAATGCTGGGTGTGGCTTCCTTCGCCTGAACCTCATCTTTGATTTAGGCCCATGGGAGTGGGGTGTCTTCTCCCTGGAGATTCAGCTTGGTTTTCGCAGCCTGAGAAATCAGGCCTCAGCCTCCACCCCTGGGCGCACAGAGGAAGGACAGCGCCAGGCCTAGACCTCAGCCGCGGGCTCTGGAGCCGCCGGGAGCCGCGGAAGTGATGCAGCTCGTCCTCGAGGCTTCCCGGGAGAACGATCCGGGAGGTCACCGCGGCTTTACAGGAATTCCTTCTCCCTCGGAGGAGAGCGCCCCCCTCGGCCCCCTCGGCCACCCTTTGCTAGGCCCTTGCAAAGCTGCCAAGTTCCGGTTTCTGTTTGATCCGCCCTCAGCAGAGCTCCGCGGTAGAGGTGAGTGTGTGTGTGTGTGTGTGAGTCTGAGTGTGAGTGTGTGAGTGTGAGTGTGACCCAGGGCCTCGTGCACGCCAGGCAAGCGCTCCACAGCTGCACTGCGTCTCTGTCCCCGGTGGGGAATTTTGAACCCGACACCCCAGGTATGGAAACCTGATTTATGGGAGACCGAGAGCGAGCACGGAGGAGCGACGCGGGGCGGGGGGCGGAGTAGAGCGGAAAAGCCCTCGCGCGCCCGCCCGCCCGCCCGCCCGCGGCCCGTGGGTCCGGCTCACCCCGCGTGGGCTGCTCGGGCGCCCTCGCGCCGGCGGTGCGCAGCCGTCTGCGTCCCGCGGGGGCCCCGGGGGCCGGCGGCCTGGGCCTGGGCCTGGCGGGGCGCGGGGGCCCCGGGGCGCGCGGCTGCGTGGGGGGCCGCCCCGCGGGCTCCCACTTCCGCGCAGCTGCCTGGGCCCGCGGGTCCCCGCCCGGGGCCGTCAGCCTCAGCCGCATCACGGTGGTCCTCAGCCTGCAGCAAAATAGAACAGGGAGCGCTCCTTTTATTTTTGTTTTTTTATTTTTTGTCCTTTTGAGGCAGGGTCTCGCTATGCAGTTCAGGCTGGCCTTGAGCTCACTTTGTAGCCCAGGCTGGTCTCGAACTCCAAAAGATCCTCCTGCCTCAGCCTCCCGAGTGCTGGGATTACAGGCCTGAGCCACCACACCCGGCCTGGAGGGCTCCTTTATAACAGCGCCCAGGCATTTGTTTGGTGACAGTCATCACGGGTTGATCTATGATATGAATGGATCCATTGTCGCCTATTATTTACAATTCTAAAGAGTTAATTTTCTGTCCCCAGTCCGAGGTAACTTTGAACGGAGAGTGTCATGGTGTAACTCTATTACAATGATCACACTCGTAAAAGCTATGTATTTGTGTAAAAGCTTTTTTTTTTTTTTTTTTGTCTTTGTGACACAGGGCCTGTCTTATTCAGGCTGGCCTCAAACTCACTATGTAGCCCAGGCTGCCCTGGAACTCTCTGCCATCCTCCTGCCTCAGCCTCCCAACTGCTGGGATTACAAGTCTGTGCCACTATGCCAGGTACTGGGATTACAAGTGGGTGTCACCATGCTAGATACAAAATATTATTCTTTAAAATTATATAGTTTGCCGGTCAGAGTGGCGCACGCCTGTAATCCCAGCACTTGGGAGGCTGAGGCAAGAGGTTGGGAAAGAGTTCAAGGGCAGCCTGAATTGCAGAGCAAGAACCTGTCTCAAAAAAAAAAAAAATTAAAAATTTTGCATATGTGTATGTGTCTGTATGGGACTATAACCATTTTTTTTTTTTTTTTTGGTACGGGGGATCAAACTCATTGCGCTTGCAAGGCAGGCGCTTATGCCGCAGAGCTAAATCCCTGGCCACTATAACCATTATAAAAGACAAAACTGCCCGTTTCTTCCTAAAAGTGATAAATATAAGCAGAAATTGTATTACTTCTCTCGCCCCCTTGTCTACACCCCTGCACGTGCCCTGCGGCCGCGCCCCACGGGAAGGGTGGCTCCTTTACAGCTCCTGTAATGAATGTCTACTGAGCTCTGCCTTTTGCGGATCATCCGCCTTTACTACTCGACCTAAAATGTTGCTTTTCGCCATTGTCAGAAAATTCTCTGATCTCATTTGCTATGGAAGGCGTTGCTCAGCTCACCTGCCAAAATCCCTGAGCTGCCTTTACCTCCACTGTGACAGGATCAGGAGGCTAGGCCTGTGGAAGGTGAGTGAGGCTGAGCCAGGTCCCGAGCAAGGGCCCTGCGGGAATGTAACTGTGGTCTGCTCATCACGCCCCACTGAGCTAAGAAGAGGCGGCTGTGGTCCAGGAAGACGGTCCTCACCAGCACACAGCCGTGCTGGAGCCATCTCAACTCCGGAACCAGAAGATAAGTTTCTGTTGTTTGGAAGCCCTGTCTATGGTGTTGGCTATGGCAGCCTGGGTCACCAAGATGCACTGTGCGCTTGTTCTGACATTTATGGATGTGGTCATTTAAACTGCCCGTGCTGTTTCCTTATTAATAAAGATACAAATAGCAGCTGGGCATGGTGGTGCACTCCTGTAATCCCAGCACTCGGGAGGCTGAGGCAGGACGATCGTTGTGAGTTTGAGACCAGCCTGGGGTACAAAGTGAGCCCAAGGCCAGCCTGAACTGCACAGCGAGACCCTGCCTCAAAAAGGCAAAAAAAAAAAAAAAAAAAAAAAAAAAAAAAAAAAAAAAAGATACAAATAGCACCCACTGTATTAAATTGTGATAACGATTAAGGAAGTTAATATACATAAAGTGCTTAGAGCAGGGATGTCACACTGCAGCCACTGAAGGTGTTAGCTGTTACTACAATATAACATTTTATCCAGGTAAAGGAACCAGGGCATTAAATATAGCTCAAAGCTGCACGGATAGACTCTGGTTTAATATTCACTATCTTGATACTCTTTTTGTTGTTTGTTTTGGTTTTCTTTATTCCCTTTTTCAAGTGTTCTTTAATTATCCATCCAGAAGCAAGATTCTTGGCTAAGGCTTGGGTCTGCACATTAAAGGCTTAGTGTCTAGGGTGACATGATCGGAAGTGATTGTGGGAAGGCCTCAGGTCACTGAAGATGTGCTTTCAGAGAACACTGCAACCCACTCGCTTCCTCTCTGCTTCCTTGCAACACTGCTTCAAAAATTAAACATTCTTGCTGGGTGTGTTGTTGCGCACCTGTAATTCCCAGCATTTGGGAGGCTGAGGCAGGAGGATTGCTGTAAACCTGAGGCTGGCCTGGGCTATCTAGAGAGACCCTGTCGCAAAAATAAATAAAGAAATAAATAAACATTCTTGACATTGAATCAGTTTGGGGTATAGACATCTAAACAGTATGTTTAGTGTGGTGTAGGCCTGATGTAGATACAGCTTTCAATTTTTATTTTCAGTATAAGAGGCTTTACATTAAGCTACATCTGCAGGCCTTTTTATTTTTTATTTTGAGACAGAGTCTCACCAAGTTTCTAAACTGCTCAGGCTGGGCTCGAACTTGCGATTCCCCTACCTCAGCCTCCCAGACTGTGGGGGTTACAGGAACGCACTGCCACGACTGTTAGGTTTCAGGAATTTAGGAGAACGCTGATACCTTTTAATCTCCTCCTGTTGCTTCCAAAACAGATCTTTCACCAACATGTGCTCGTCCCGTAGCCGAAAGATTCTGTCTTCCAGGTCCTCTCGGTTCACCCTGCCCAAGACTGCTTGGGCTTTTACATTCCTACCTAAAGACCAGGGAAGGGTAATTGGAGAATAGTTTTACATGCAACATGATTGGTTTTTGTTGTTGTTTGTTTGTTTGTTTTGCCTTTTTGAGTCAGGGTCTTGCTATGCAGTTCAGGCTGCCCTTGAGCTCACTTTATAGCCCAGGCTGGTCTTGAACTCACAACGATCCTCCTGCCTCAGCCTCCCGAGTGCTGGGATTATAGGTGTGAGCCACCATGTCCGGCTGGTTTTTGTTTTTATGAGACAATATTTAGTTCAGGTGGCCTGAAATGTTGACAACCTGGACCAGGGATATAGCTCAGCAGCACAAGTACTTGCCTAGCAAGCCCAAGGCCCTGACTTTGATTCCTGGTAGAAAGAAAAGAAAAGAAAAGAAAAGAAAAGAAAAGAAAAGAAAAGAAAAGAAAAGAAAAGAAAAGAAAAGAAAAGAAAGAAAAAAGAAAGCGAGCGAGCCTCTTTCCTCAGCCCCCTGAGCCCCAGGATTGCAGGTGTGCGCCCCTACATCTGGTTACGTGCAGTGTTTTAACCCGTCCTCATCACATCCTGCCCTGAGAGCGTGAATCCACCTGGACAGCACAGACGTACGCAGGGCCGGCGATGGGCCTCTGGAGACCTCCTGCCCACGCCCTTTCATTATGAGGTGTGGCTCGACTTCCCCTTGTGAATCGCAGTCTCCTAAGAAAATATTGTGAGCTGGGCTCTCTCTTACTTCGACTTTCTTTTCTTCCCATTTTTCTACTTTTATATAATTTGGATCTAGACAGGGATGGTGCCGATGACTGTCCTCAAAACCCTAAGAGCAAAAACAGAAGAACCCTTTTCATCACTGGTGGTTTGGAGGAAATGTTCCCAAGCTGCTTCCTGGAAGTGCTGCAGCTTGGTCCTGGCTGAGGAAGCTAGAGCGCACCGCTGTCGCCTGAGTGTCCCCGGCCCCGTCAGGCAGCAGTCATTTGAAAGCCTAGAGCACCCAAGGCCCGGCCCTTGAGGAGAACATGGGCTGCAACATCTGACCATAGCCAGCTTGGCCACGACTGCCGTCTCTGCCACTTCTCTTACATTTGGAAATTACAACAAGGGTTTGGCATGCAGTATACACACTGCATATAATTAAAGTGGAAATTTTGATTATCTTTGACATATGTCTGCACCTGTGAAATTATCATCACAGTTAAGAACATACTCTTTTTTTTTTGTGCTGGGGATCGAACTCACGACCTCGCGTTTGCCAAGCAGGCACTTAGACCGCTGAGCTAAACCTCCAGCAAGAACATATTCTTACCCTCATCTCCTTGGGCTGTTTTGTGATCCATTCCTTTTCTCTCCACACCAAGTCCAACCCCCGATTTTGTTTCCGGACATACCAACTGATACATTTTAGATCATTATAGATTACTTTTCATTTTTTAGACTTTTTAAGAGAATTCTTTATATACTATGTGATCAGAAAATATGGTGACTGTTTAATTTTTTAAAAATTTATTACAGCCAGGCATGGTGGCATACGCCTGTAATCCCAGCACCTGGGAGGCTGAGGCAGGAGGATCGTCCAAGTTCGAGGCCAGCCTGAACTACTACCCTGGCTCAAGAAAAAGAAAATTATTCTAGTAAAAGACACATGGCCTTAATCCCTCTCAGACTACTCTTCCGGCTTTGGATGTCCTAGTCGCATCATTCTGGCACTTTGTGAAGCCGTTCTGGAAGTTCTCTCTCACGAGCCTTGTCTTGAGTTGGGCGGTGGCGGCTGCCTTGATCTGAATCAGCTCGAATCACTTACCTTTCAGGATCATTTTGACTCTGAGAGCTAGAAGCTGCCTGACGCCAGATTCAGTGAGGGAGGTGGATGAAGACACACTGCAGTGTTTTCGTTGGACAGAAGTGGCTGGGATGTTCTTCAGTTCAGGACCTCGAGGCAGCCGTGCAAGACACTCACAGAAGAGGACACTGAGAGCTGCGTCAGCAGATGGCAAGGGCGGTGGCAGGGCTGCTCAGGGCTGGGGAGCGTTTTGAGGGGAGTTGTGCTTTTCACCATAATAGAAATGTAAAATGCACAAACATGAGCTGTATTTTTTAAGTCACACCCCTGTATCAGGTTACCTGTTATGGACAGTGTCCGTTTCTGTTGTGACCCTCCACCCCTTCTCTCCATGACTGAACTGCAACGCTTTTTCTTTTCCTTTTTTTTCTTTCTTTTTTCTTTTTTCTTATGCAGGGTCTCACTGTGTAGTGTGGGCTGACTTTGAACTCACTGTGTAGTCCAGGCTGTCCTTGAACTCACGGTGATCCTCCTGCCTCAGCCTCCCAAGTGCTAGGATTATAGGCATGTGCTACCATACCGGGTGCCTTTGTTTTTATTTTGAGACAGGCCCCACTAAGTCATCCAGTTTAGGCTAGAACTTTCTTTTTCTTTCCTTTTTTTGGGGGGATAGAACGTTCCATCCTCCTGCTTCCAATCCCCAGGGTGCTGGGATTATAGGTGGCCCTCACCAGGCTCGATTTGGTGTGATCTCTTTTTACTCAGTTTAAATATCTTGAGATTCCACTGTGTTCTTTTTTTTTTTTTCAATTATTGTTTGTCTTGTTTTGTCTTCTTTTGCCATAGTGGAGATTGACCCAGAGCTTTGCACTGAGCTACATCTCCAGTTCCCATCCTCAGTCTTTTGTTTGTTTGTTTGCTTTTTTTTTTTTTTGTCTTTTTGAGACAGGGTCTCACTATGCAGTTCAGGCTGGCCTTGAACTTGCAGTGATCCACCTGCCTCAGCCTCCCGAGCGCTGGAGTTACCGATGTACACCATCATGCCCAGCTCTTTTTTTATTTTATGACAGAGTCTTGCTCAATTACTAAATTGTCTAAACTGGACTCAAATATGCCATCTTTCTGACTCTGCCTCAAAGCACTGGGGTCACCATGGTATTATATGTATTGATAGTTCCTATTACCTTCTGAATCATCTTCCTTGGTGTAACTATACCTTAATGTATCCATTCGTCGCTGATGGACACTGGGTTGTCTCCAGTTGGGGCCAACATAGACAGAGCTGGTATGAACATCTGTACAGGTTCTTTGCTTAGATGTATGTGTTCATTTCTCTTGGGTAAAATAGTTGAGTCATGGGCAAGTAATATTCAACTTTTTAAACACCACTACACTGTTTTATAAAGTGATTTTGCCATTTTCTATTCCAGTTCCTCCAATCCTTGTCAACTGACAGGTTTTCACTAAAGTGCCCAAACTGGCCTTAAACTTGGAAGCCTCCTGCCTCAGCCTCCCAAAGTGTTAGAATTGTTTTGTTTTTGAGACAGGTTTGCACTATATAGCTCAGGATGACCCTGAACTCCCAATGCTACCACTCAACCTCCTTAGTAGCTGGCGTCACAAGCATACACCCACAGTGCCAGGCCCTAGTTTTTATTCTTTTGAATAAAATGCTGTGAATATTCTGATAAATGTCTCCTGGTACCTGTATGCAAGAATTTCTGTGAATTTTATATGCAGAAGTAGAGTTACATCTTGAATTGTAGCTACGTAACACCACGCTTTTTTCCAGAAGGGTTGCATATGCATAAAGTGTCCTATCCTTTTAAAAAACTATGAAATGAAAATAGAACCATCAGTAGCTCTGATTAGGCCTGAAGGGCGGGAGGTGAGGAACAAAGTTACGTATATCTGGAGGCCTGTGTGCAGTAGTCTAGTGAGGTGAGGCCTTGTCTTAAACTGCCTATCTCTGCTTCCTGGGATGAACGAACGGCACAGGTGGAGGAGGGAAGTCTACTGGGTTGGTTTCTTTCCCTGGTACTTACAACTGAATCCAGCACCTTACGCCAAGGAGGCAGGCGCTCTATCACTGAGCTGCACCCTCAGCCACCTAGTTGGTCCTTGTCTGTCTTATTTATTTATTTAGCACTGTTTATGGTCATAATAGTTGGCTTTACCTCCTACATTTGTATGACAGAACTTTTATTATAAAAATTTAGTCCGAAATCTTTTGCTAGCCACGGTGGCTCATGCCTGTAATCCCAGCACTTGGGAGACTGAAGCAGCAGGATTGTTGTGAGTTTGAGACCAGCCTGGGCTACAAAGTGAACACAAGGCCAGCCTGAACTGCATAGTGAGACCCTGTCTCAAAAAAAAAAAGAAAAAAAAAGAATTTAGAGGGGCCAGGGATTTAGCTCTACAGCATAAGTGCCTGCCTGGCAAGCGCAAGGTTGTGAGTTTAATCCCCAGCATCAAAAAAAAAAGAGAAAAAAAAGGAATTCAGAGCTGGCCATAGTGGAGCACACCTGTAATCCCAGCACTTGGGGAGGCTGAGGCAGGAGGATTGAAACTTTGAGCCTAGGCTGGGCAATTTTGTCAATTGGTGAGACCCTGTCTCAAAATTTGAAATGATGTTAGAAGGCCTGGGAATGAAGCTCAGTGCAACAGCCCAGGGTTCAACCCTAGCACCCTCCCTGCAAAAGAGAGTTTACAGATAAAATGTTTAAAAGATTGAAGAAAAGAGCTCAAGCAAGGCAGTCACTGTGAATGCCTGCAAGGCGCCCATACTGGCAGAGTTCTTTAATTCTCAAAGGCCTCCAGGGACTCGATTCATTTTTCTTTTTCATCTTCTATTTTATCAGTATGCGTTTGCATCACACAGTCGTCACAGTTATCGTAGGGAGATGGACAGAACACATGTCGCTTCCTTTTACTTCCCATCGGCTCCCCTTCTCCCCCATCCCACCTCCTGGTCCCCATCCCATTTGCGAATGGATTTACCTTTCCACTGAGACACTGAGTCCGTGTCTCTAACTGGCAGGTCACCTGATGTGTGATCCAGCAGCTGTGACATTGTCCTAATTCTTATATTGGAAGAGCTCCTAGAGGACACAAAATAAAGTTCAATCAATTAGATATAACTTCAGGACAACTTCTGCAGGCTGTATTTAAATTGTAGAGGAGTTTCTTAGCACTTTTGGTTAGTATATGATGTGTTATATATTTGTGGACAACTCTTAAGACTAAGAATATGATAGCCGGGAATGGAGCAAGATTGGAATTCTAGCCCTTAGGAGGCTGATGTAGCAGGATCCTCAAGAGTTTGAGGTGAACCTGGGCTACGTAATGAGTTAGGGTTCAGTCTGGAACACAGAGTGACACCCTGTCTCAATAAACAAAACAAGCCAGGCATGGGTGCATGCCTGTAAGTCCAACACCTGAGAGGCTGAGACAAGATAGTTGCAAATTGGAAACCAGCCTGACCCGAAAAGTGAGCTCAAGGCCAGCCTGAACTGCATAGTGAGACCCTGTCTCACAAAGACCAAAACAAACAAACAAGCAAAAACAGTAAGACTATGTATTGACTATTAATGATATTATTTATTCAAAGTGAAAATCAGTGGGCATGATGCTCACACTTGTAATCCCATTACTCTAGGAGGCAAAGGGAGGAGGGTTAAAAACTCAAGCCCAGTCTGGTCAATTTAGTGACTTAATGAGAACCTTTCTCAAATAAAAAATAAGGGTGGGGATATAGCTCAGTGTGAAGGCCCTGGATTCAATCCTCAGTACTGCAAAAGATACAATTAAAAAAAATCAAATCTGTCCAAATGATTAATAGACATAATTTTGAATCAATTAAGTATTGGGCGGGGATGTAGCTCAGAGGTAGAGTATTTGCTTAGTATATGAGAGTCATGGGCTTAGTCTCCAGCATTATGAAGAGAGAGAGACAGAGAGAGAGAGAGAGACAGAGACAGAAACAGAGACAGAGAGACAGAGAATAGCTCTGGTCCAATTATAAAATGGACGCATACAAATTTGGATCAGTTTTTAAGTGCTCAGCCTGGAAGCTAATGGCCATTTCTTTCTCTGAGAAATGGGCCTCTAATTGTTACAGAAAGACAAGCCAGGCAGAAGACAGCAGGCAGCTAGAAGGGCACTGGGCCCTCGGTAATTAGGAAGACCAGGCCTTGGCCAGATGAGCAGGAGCCTGAGGTGCAGAGTTACTAAGTCCAGTGTGTAACAAGCAGGTGACCAGCAAGGTGGTAGAGGCCACTGTAACAGCTCCTGCTCTTACCTATGTGGAAAATATTTTTCCCTTCTCACTTTGTTCTTTTAATGAACTCCTTGAATAGGACAGCAGCCGAGAAGCACCTGCAGTCCTTGCTGTGTGTGTCGTCTCCTTACAGACCCATGTCTAATTTAAGGAACTTGCTTTAGTCCCATAGGCGGACCTTAGTTTGACTCGGACTGGTTTGAGCCTTGCTGCTAGACAATGAGTCCCCTTGGCAACCCACTTTCGAATCTCCTCTTGACTATTGGGAGCTATTACTTTCTCTTTAACAAACGTTTCTCCTCTCTACCTCCTTCTCCTCAACTTCAGTCTTCACCTTCATGAGAGGTGGACCCAGATTCCACCGTATGTGATCCCCTTGCCTCTGAGTGTATAAGGACTGACTCCCAAGAGACCGGTTCATACCCTGTGACTCAGGTCTCACAACCACTGTGATAGGAACAGGGGTAGACAACTGACTCAACTGAGCCTATCAGATTCCGGCTAGAAATGGGACTAGAGAGTTAAGTTAGTCTCCGCAAATGGCTAGCTGTGTATGTAAACGTGGGAGCTCTGGAATAATCATATTCCACTCTGTGCTGGAATAATCTGGAAATTCTATCTTTTTTTTGGTAATCCTGGGGTAACACTTAGGACCTTTGCATTCTCACCTATTTATATTTTTTATTTTGAGGCAGGGCCTTGCTAAATTGCTAAATTGCCCAGGGTGGGCTGGAATTTCTGATCCTCCTGCCTCAGCCTGTCAACTGTGCTGGGACCACAGTTGTGTTCTAACTGCGCCGGCCAAGAAATTCTGTCTGTAAAATTGCCTCATGCTTTGGTCAACATTGTGTTCCATGGATGGTAGTATACAGTCACTTGTCCGTAAATACTACATACAAATTGTCTGTTGCTCTAAAATTTATTTGTCCAGCCTTGACCTTCAGGTCTGTGCAGCTTCCTGTCTTTAAACAGCTCCATTTGATGGCTGCTAGATATCTCCAACTGTCTTGCACAGAGGAATTTTGATTTCTCTCTCCGACTTAATCTTTTCCTAGTCTTTTCTTATACCTGTAAATGACATAAGTATCCTAGCAGTCCTAAAGCCTTGATTTCTCCCTTACTGCCATCCCTTGGCTCCTCAGTCCTTCCTGAAAAATTACCCATCTCCCCTCCTGTCAATGAAGCAGCCTGTGTGTCTTTCCTCAACTACTACAATATTTTCCTAATAGTTTCCCCATTTTCTCATACTCCATCACTGTCCCTAAAAAATCCAAAATGATTACTTTTGTAAAGTAACCCAATTGTCGTATTTCCTGTTTAAAAGTTCCCAATGTCCACAGGTGGTAGCACATGCCTTTAATCCTGGCACTCAGGAGGCTGAGGCAGGAGGATCACCATGAGTTCTAGGACAGCTTGGGCTACATAGTGAGTTCAAGGCCAATCTGAACTACATAGTGAGACCCTGTCTCAAAAATACCAAAACAAGTAAAAAACAAAACAAAACAAAAATAAACTAAAAAATAACATTAAAAAAACCCTCATTGATTAATTGGACCTATGTAACAAAATATAGATGTAGGACACTAATTATTTCAAAGTTAAGGTGAACTGGAATTTCAAGTCTTCTGACTGACTGACTGACTGAATGACCTCTATCAGGCAGGATAAACAGCCAAGTCCCAGAAGGGAAACTGCAATCAGGCTCCTGTAAGTTGAAGACTTGGAAGAAGGAGGGGACAATTTGTGAATCTACCCTTGAAGACGATGGTTTTACGGAGCCTGAAGGAGCTCATTTTACATGAAAGGTAGAAGCAAAGGAGATGGAAGAACTGAGAACAGCTTAGTGTGGTGATGCATGTTGGAATCTTGAGAGTCAGAGGCTGAGGTAGGAGGATCAGAAATTTGAACTCACCCAGAGCATCTCAGCAATTTAGCAAGACACAGTTTCGAAAATAAAAGCTTAAGAAAAGAAAAAAAGAAAGCTAGCAATGTAGCTCAGCGTGAAGGTCCAGAGTTCAATCTTCAGTACTGAAACCTCGGGGGAAAAAATAAAAAGAATTGAGCAAAAAGTTTTGGAACAAAAAGAAGTGGAAGGAAAAGTGTTGGTTGTATGAATGCTCAGAAAAGGAATGATAGGAAATTCTGAAATTTTTTTTTAATCCTAGAATTTTGATTGAACTTAAGTTAATAATTTTTTAAGACAAATCTTATTGTTTGTTGTGCCAAACACAGTGAAAACTTTAGTCTGTATAGAATTCGGAGATTGTAACCAGCAGCAAAAGCAGCAGGATAAACTTAAGCATAATTTGACAAATATTACGATGAACCAATTAAGCACCTTTGCCTCAAAGAGAAGAAAAACAGCCCTTGGTCTTTGAAAGTGAATAATTAAAGGGGAAATAAGTACATTTATAATTATAATAAGGGAAAGTCTTAAAAAGTCAAAACAAAGTGACTTCAATTCTCAACACAGAAAAAGAAAAAGAAAAAAATGAAAGAAAAGAAAGAAAGAAAGAAAGAAAGAAAGAAAGAAAGAAAGGTAAAGTCTTGTTATTCTACAAATAATGTTCATCAACCACACACTTTTGGCCATAAGCGTGATAGTCACAGGTGTGCAAACTTTAGGGAAGTGGGTCCCCGTCTCTGGGCATGGTGAGCACGTCTGTGATCCCAGGATTTTAGAGGCTGAGGCAGAAGTATCGCTGCAAATTCGAGGCCAGCCGAATTTGCTACACAGTGAGCCTGAACTGCATAGTGAGACCCTGTTGCAAAATAAAACCAAGAAAACAGAACACACAAACAACAAAAACAAAGCCTAGGTCAGAAATAAGGGACTATAAGTATGTATTAGACATCAACTTACAATGCCGTTTGCTCTTGAGAGCGCTCTCCAGTTCGTTTCCCTGGGTGCTTCTTGCCCTCTAATACTCTAGGCTCCGATGCTCTGTCCCACGGAGTAATCCAGTCCCCTTGGCCGGGAAGTTAACCCTGTGTGGGTCAGTGTGAAAAAGCTCCTGCTCCTCTCCTTACTGTAGCACTCACAGACACAGCAGCGTGCACACTCACTCACACACCAAACTTCTGCAATAAGACTAAAGCTGAAAATACATTTGACACTGTGTCTGATGGTATGATAACAGAATGTATTACCATGGCCAATGTTCATTTCCTATTATCTTGTTTTGAAGTCCTGTAATGCTTTCATTCTTTTGTTTTGATTGGTTTTGTTCTGTTTTGTTCTTTTTGTTGGGGGAGGGACTGGGGATTGAACTCAGGACCTTGCACTTGCCAGGCAGGCGCTTATGCCACTGAGCTAAATCCTCGGCCCTTGTTCTGTTTTGTTTTGATTTTATTATGTCTGATGGAATGGACAGCTATTTGGAAGAAAACAAGAGACATCATGGTATCCATCCTTGGTTTCCTATTGTGTTGTGAAGTTCTGTATCACTTTCATTGTTCTTTTTTTTTTTTTTT